>OMNR01000177.1:0-11011 GCA_900303205.1 Mora moro
GTTTTTTCATCAAAAATGTTTTTTGGTTTGGAAAGAAAGTTAACCGAGAAAGAGAAAGAGAGAGAGAGAGAGAGAGAGAGAGAGAGAGAGAGAGAGAGAGAGAGAGGTTGGGTAATGAGAAAATATGGGAGAGATGAAAGGAGGATAGGAAATGCAGGATGTGAGAGAGTGTGTGCGTATGTGAGCGCATGTGTGCTGGGGAGAGAGGTTCAGAAGACACGGTGTGGCACCTCAGAGACATTTTGTCACCGGTGCACCAGAGGACATTTGTTAGGCAGCCCTCGACGTGGAGCCACATACAGGGCTAAATTAGTCAAGACCTCTTGCTTTGAGAAGTCTTTTTTTGGGAGGGGGAGGACTGTGTGCCTGATTAATGATAATTAATGTATTATAATCAATACCATTTACTATAATAAGAGCATCCGTTGTGACATCCTCTCTTCTCCTCCGTCCGCCGTGTTGAGGGACGCCGTTTGTGAAGCTCCTAACATCCCAGCGCTCCGTGGTCTAAATACTTTTCTGTTTGATGCCGACAACAAACTCGGATGTGACAGTGTGTTCTGATACACACTGTCACAGCCATTTGAGGCTGGATGATGTGGTGCGGAGATGAAATGCTTAATTTCATTTTTCCTTGTGAATTTTTTGGAATTCTTCAGTAATAAATTGCCGTCCATTGTCTGTGCAGATTTGTTCTGGTAGTCCATTCCTGGAGAATACGGTCCTCAGTACAAAAATGTGTTTTCCGATGCTGTCGTTTTCATTTTTATGACTTATGACTTACTATCAGGAACATGGAGTCCATGAATGGTCCAGCGAAGTCGATATGCACTCGTTGCCATGGTGACGAAGGCCATTCCCAGGGATGAAGCGGGGCTTGTGGTGGTGTGTTCTGGATCTTTTGACATCCAGAGCAGTTCTTTGTGAGGGCCTCTATCTATTTGTCGATTCCAGGCCACCACACATAGCTACGGGCTAGGCTCTTCATTTGAACTGTCCCTAACTGTCCTTCATGCAAGGTATCTAGCAGTCTGCTGTGTAGTTTAGAAGGTATCACAACAGCTGGTCCCTCCTCGCTGAAAAACCTGGATACAGTGGGCCGCCATGGGCATGCCAACCTTTACGCTGTGGTGTATAGACAGTGTTGTGTCGTTGAGTGTTTCTCTCTGTATATGAGCATATGTCACAGGAAGCTGGTTGACTAGTGTTCTGCTGGGTCTATTACAACACGCGATAGGCTATCTGCGTTCCCATGTTGTTTAGTACCTTTGTATTCCATGTCATACTGATGTGCTCCCAGGAACATCAGTGACCATCGCTGCAGACGAGCTGCTTTCATAACTGGAACGCCCTTCTGGGTTAAATATAGACACATGTGAACCTTTGGCCATAGAGCTAGTGGTTCAACTTCTTGACCCCCCCACACAAGGCTAAGTGCCTCTTGGTCGATTTACATGTAGTTACGCTCAGCCGTTGTCAAGCGATCTTGAAGTGAATGCAATTGGTCGCTCTGAGCTGTCTGGGAACCTGTGTGACAAATACTGCTACCGGTTCCATATTCATATGGAACGCATTCCATACATTCCTGTGAAGCATCACACACCAACTTGATGGGCACGGAAGGGTTAAAGTGAGCGAGCACCTCTTCTGATGTTATAAGTGGCTTTGTCTCTCTGAGTTTGTTCACAGCCTTACGGTCCACTGGAGCACTCGATTTACAGTTACTTTAAAGTCCCCACAGATGCGCATGTTTCCAGCTTTTCCCTTCTTTAGGACTGGAACATATGGGTGTAGCCCATTCACTCCACTTTAGACAATATGCCCGATTTCTCCAAGTTCTCCAATTGTGCTTCAACTTTAGGGCGAATTGCATAAGGCACCGGTTGAGCCTTGTGGAACTTTGGAGTAGCATTATTTTCTCGTTCAATCATAGCTTTCATTCCTTGAAGTGTTCCTATTCCCTTCTTTTCTATTCCCTTCTTTTCAAACACTTGTTCAGAATCAGCTAGTAGCTTTGACAGTTTATTAACAGTAACCCTGCTGCTGGTGTCCTTTGATGACACATTCAGTGCTTTGATAGTGTGCCAATCCAGTTGGCTTTTTCTTAGCCACTCACGTCCAAGCAATGCTGGGCCTCCATTCTTTAGTACATACAGGTCCAACTGCTTTGTTTTGTCTTTGTATGTCACATTTACCCTTATTCTCCCTCTAGGGGAAGTATATGTTCCTAAATGACTGATGTTTTCTCTAGTGGTATTTTTGAATACAGTCTTTTATACTCAGAGATAACCGATAAGGGTGAACCGGTGTCTAACCCCATTTTGAGTTCCACTCCTGGCACCTCTGGGGTAACCCATATATACTGTGTAACTCTAGGCATGACAAATCCCTGTCTGAGTCACCTGAATCACGTTCAAGTCGCTTGGTGCACATTTGTAGTTTTACGTTCACCTTTCTGGAATTTGGGTCTACTCTGTGTTGGTTTTTTGTTTTTTTTACAAAATCTCTCAGTATGACCCTTCTTGTGGCAGATTCTACTTCTCATGAGAGAAGTCCTGCCACAGCGCTAACATGTACAATGATATTTTATTTGTTGCACACCCTACCACCCTTTGTTGCAGTCTCCATAGACTTAGGGGCATTCTCGGTGTTTTTACTAATGTTAAGTCTTTCTCTAATAAACGTCTGTTTGGAGTGCTTTCACAATGCGTGCCAAGTCTTTCCCTCAGTGCATCTGACAGTCCTGTTCCAAACTGACAACGCTCTGATAATCTGTGTAGCTCTACAACGTATTCAGATATTGTTTCACTTTTTGGACTGGTTGCTTTTATGGAATCGGAATCGTTCAGCTATTACCACCGGCTTTGGGCTTCGATGTGTTTCCAGTGTATCCACAACCAGTTGGGACGTTTTATCTTTTGGCCTTTTCGGGAGTTAACAAGCTGCGTAGCGATCCGTATGTTTTAGCACCCATTACACTCAAAAGCACGGATCATTTCTTATCGCCTGCGATGCCATTAGCGGTGCAATAAAATTTCACTCTTTCAATGTACGTTACCTGATCTTCAATACTGCCCGTCGAACTCTGTAACAGTTAGCTTCATTCCAAGTCATTCTATCTTTCCGATTGACTCACACGTCCTTTCGCTAGCATATATCGCTAGCGTCGGTCCATTCCGACGGAGCATGTGCGCGCGCTCCTGTCCGTCCTTTATCTTCACCCTTTCCCCCCGAGTTGAACTGTCTGTTTGACAGTAAGCTGATAGTAAGCTGTGGGTTTGTTTGTGTCGCCAATTTGCCGCGTTTGCGTGTGACTTCAATAGCACAACTGCATATCAATAAATAACAGTCAGACTCTAGTTTCTAGGATTCTTTTAGCGTCTTGGACTTCACTCGCGAACAATTGCACGTATATCACTCCGCAAGGTGGATATGTATAGGGGGTATACATACACTAACTAAATAGTTCCTGTAATGTTCTATACATTACAACAATGGAATACTCAAATACACTCAAGAACTACTGTATGCCTTCCATACATCCCCTTGCTCATTGGCCAAGGGTACTAAAGGGGAAAGGCAGAGCAGAGCAAGACTAGAATATGCTTAAAGAATATTGCCCCTTCTGTGACCCCTTTTAAAACTATCTACTGTGAAAGTTGTGTGTGTGCGTGTGCGTGTGCGTGTGAATAAAAGTTTAAAAAAGTAATTTAACTAATTAAACTCTGTTGGAAATGTTACTTTGTTATGCCAGGTAGAAGGTAAGAGAAAATAAAAGTGAAAGGCTTTTCCCAAAAGAGCGGCAGACTTCGATTAATCCCGGATCCACACGTGTGTGTAATAAGGAGTTCAAATCGTTTAAGGGAGGCCGTTTTGGTAGGAAATGGTTTCATTATAAAAAGGTGCTTCACATCGGCAGGGAAGAAAGACTCGGTTCAAACTAAAACATGTTTTTCGTTAGAATCCTTCTTCTCTTCCATCGTCATTCCTTATATCTGTATGCTTTGATCTTTCTTCCAACTATTTGCTCACTCTTGCTGGTGTAGCCTACATTATTCTCCCATTCAGGAAAAAATATATACAAACATGAATAAATAAGCCTGATCTTAGATCCTTTAAAACCTTGCAACAGGCATATCTAAGAACTACTGCCGGATACGCTAATCAAATCATGAATAATGAATTGTTGCCGTGCTTTTTCCTGCAGTGGGATTTCAGATGAGATGTGTCGGTATGAATGTTTTAGGCAGCGTGTTGCATATTGTAGCCAGGCCTCCTCCGGTTGTTCTGGCTATCCGAGAGAGAAAATCTGTTCGTCTCCACAAATATTGAATGAACCAGGATTAATTTATGTTAATTATGTTGCAGCGCTTGTTAACCGTTTAGATTTGATTGCATTTATTTCTGTTTTAGTTAGAAATAATACAGCAGATTGACATTGACTTGGCAATTGTGTTATTGTGGAAGAGCTTGAAAATGTGGGATTATAACTGTTGTGTTCAAATATCATGATTAACGATATATAGGCCTTATTCTTACATTATATCGAACATATGTGTGTTCTTTCAAAATAGTTTATTATTAACGACAAGCAAAATAAATCTCCAGTTCATTTTACTGAATGATGTGAACAATATGTGCAATCAGTCCACAGTTGGGCCCAGGCTTCAATGAATGCATACATCTGTGGATATCATTACACACGAGTGGAAGAAACAGATCCAATTGAAAGACGATAAGGTCTTACATTGCCTCATGCCGGAAGTGTACCAACATGTTCTTTACCTGTTGAGTCCTGGCTGGATGCTCACAGTCACTCACATATCTAAATCATAGAGGCTGCACGCGCAACAAACATTGAGGGGTTTCCAATTAGCCTAACCTCTGGTTTCTGAGCAGGGGGTCATGTCAAGTGTGATTCGCTGCACCTCAATTATTTCATGCATACTTTGAAAACCTGAATGAACCCAATGAATATACAACAGTTCTTCATAACATATTTTATTTATTATGTGCCACTATTCCTGTGCCCGTTGGTTCAATATCTATTCAGAATTCAGAATCATTGGTTTTGACCCTGCAGTGTTTGTAATCTGTGTGTAGGTGGGAGGACACACCATGTTGCCCATTCGCTGGATGCCCCCAGAGAGCATCATGTACAGGAAGTTCACCACTGAAAGCGACGTGTGGAGTTTCGGAGTCATTCTGTGGGAGATCTTCACCTACGGTAAACAGCCCTGGTTCCAGCTGGCCAACAACGAGGTAAATTAACCCCCAATACAGGTGCACATGTTGAGGTGACCTTAATCAAACCTGAATTAAAAAGAAGCTACATCACTGCTATTGTAGAATCTTAATTATATATCGGATCAGATTCACTTCATAATACAGTCCAATGAAAACTGTATTATAAGTGAATCTGATTTTATTGTGCTATGGGGTTAGGGATGTGTATTCACTCCATCTATAATGTATGCCTTTTACACCTACTGCACAGTATTGAATGCAGAATGTATAAATATTTTAGGGACACACTGGTGTCATTTAGACTTTTTGCATTACCATGAGCAGTTATTCTCATCTAGAACACATTTTGTGTTCACGTGGGGTGCTCAATAGTAGGTTTAAGCATGTAGTAAACGCCTATGCAATCAAACTTCATGAAAGATGTGGGCATTATCTCTGATAATGGAACGTGGGCAAAACGATGTTAGTACCATTGTCCTTTAGGTGGAGCTTAAACGCCCTGAATTCCTATGAACTTTTATGCATGTATGCATTTATCTGTCTGCAGGTGATTGAGTGCATCACCCAGGGCAGGGTTCTGGAACGCCCCAGGGTTTGTCCCAAGGAGATCTATGACATGATGCTGGGCTGCTGGCAGAGGGAGCCCCAACAGCGCCTGAACATTAAGGATATTCAGAAGATGCTCTTCACCATGATGAAGGCCGCGCCCGTCTATCTGGATATATTAGGGTAAACATACAAGAAGGCAGAGGGGAAAAGGGGGCAGGTCTCAGATCGGACTACATCGGATTGGAACAAGTAACGGATCAGTTGGAAATTGGATGGGAGTGGATCGCTACCAGAGTTGTATCTCCTGCTATACAGAGCAAAAAACTGACTTTTGACCGAGCACGAGGTCAAAGAGTAGATGAAGCTGACGGATAGCGGTGCGACTCTTTGAAGGAATTGAATTGAATTTCCCTACCATACTGGAATAATTGACATTGGATTATAGTATTGTGATTCCTCGTGAGTTCCAGTGGATTCCTCTGATGTTTCTTTGTGTGCTCTTTGTCACATTCTTCGGTCCCACGTCTTCGCACACGTGACATGATTGGAGTTACTGGACTGGATTCCTTTCACTGTCAGCATCCAAACTATCAGCAACCCTGTGCAGGCCCTTATAACTTAATACTTTAGTTTTGTTAATTTAGAGCAACAGTAGTAGCAGAGCAGCAGAGCAGTGTATATATATATATATATATATATATATATATATATACACACACACAGTCTTTAAACCTGCCTAGTCTATTCTGGGAAAGACCTATCACTCATCGCATAGAAAAAAAATCATACTTTGCTCTTCAGACTGTGTAATAGCCCCATTCTTTTCTGCAACAGTAGCTTAAACACTCCTCTTTAATTAAATAAGAATGAAGTCCCAAACGGTGACAGACGCTATCTCGAAAGTAGCCTCTGCATTACTAAATCTAGGGCCTGCACACGTCAGGAACACAGTGACCCTGTCTCCTGAAAGTTTAAACAAGGCTACCAATGAAATATTAGATTTAAACATGGCTACCAATGAAATTTGACATTTATTTTCTGACCCTCAGCCTTGTCCGGCCTCACTAAAAATCTATCCATTCTACAATTCAACTTATGAAACATAATGACTAAATATGTCCTTCTGAAAAAGTCAAGGTAGAAATGTACTAGCCTAGGATATTACTAGTAATGTACCATGGCCCAGGAAGTTAGGGAATTTAGGGAAGTTAGGAAACTTTATCTTTTTCAAATCATCATGAAAATGTGTTGGCCATTAAATCTGTCCTGGTAATATTTCTTTTTCCCAAAAGACTAACGGTCACATTTTCATACAATAGCCTCAGAAATGGAAGGCATAATGCAGGCTATTGCGTAGAATCTTTTTTTTATTGTGGCAAATTTAAACCACTGCATTCTGGACCTCAGTCAGTCATCATCAATGCATGGCTAATATACCTTGTTCCAATGGCCTGCACTGGGACCAGACAACATCCATTGCACAAACGTCAAGGAAACAGAAGAAGAAGAAAAAAGGGAACTTTTGAATCGAACCCGTCATCTCACCAATCACTGTGTTTCAGAGAGTTAGCCCTGTGTGTATGTACACTCTTTATTGTCCTCTAAAGCCGAACTCCTACCAAAACCAAGGTTACCACACCTTGGTTCTTAAGAGCAGGTCCTAACGTTAGCCTTTCTGAGTTGCCCACGTCAACAAGTACTTTTCCTGGAACCCTCCAATCCTGAGATTAGAAGCGTGGTCTGACTGACTGTCGCCATTGAGATGGACCCAAGTGCCTCCTACTTCTTTCTAAACGTGGAAAACAAAAGACATACAGAAAAGAACAGTCTTTACAATAAAAAGCACTTTTGCATTTTGTTTACCTGCTAAGACATGTACATTAGCTGTAAATCTCTGTTTACAGCTCTCTGTCTGTCATGACCTACTTTCAACAACCTACTTTCAGCACTCTGTCAACCAAAAAATATAAAACAGTGAAAAATAATAAAAACATAAATAAAACAAAGAAAATTATATATAAAAAAGATAAAAACAAAAGTCCCAGAAAAAAAGAAAAAGAAAAACTGATTTCTTTCGTAACCCTTGCAGAGCTTGGCAAGAAGATCAAACTACCCAAGGAAAACTACTTCACTTTCTTTTTATAAATATATATTCTATATATTTTTAATTTATTTTTTATTTTCAATCAAAGTGTGGACCTCTGCCATGCTCCAAAGCCATGGAACACTCTGCCGCTGAGCAGAAAAGAACCAGACGAGATACAATACTGGTCACCACTGGAAATTACACAACTAGTTTGAAGGACGCCATCCTCCATTATATGAACCCGATGGGCAGAACATCACTATGGCAACAGAAACTCTGAACTCTATGGAGACAAAAGAGTCATCAGTCGAAGATCACAAAAAACACTTGCTACTCTGAAATGAATGTATATAATGTAAATTTATATGTCTTAAGATATGTTAAATTATTTCATTTCTCCGGTTTAGATTATTTTAGGATTCTTGTTGTGTTGTTATATGGTTAAGTAAAAAAGAAACAAAAAACAATAGATATTTTATTATTGTTTTCCTTTTAAATTGTAATTATTGTATTATTTAGAAACTATGGTTATACTGTGTCTGTTACCATTTTAACAAAAATAATCTACATTCAAATCAGCTATATTTACATTTATTTTTCATTCAAATAATGACGTGATGACAATGGATAAGTCAGGAGAATGGAGGAGACTGTAAAGCCACAGAGCTTTCTCAGTTTCTATCAAAACTGCTCAGAGTAAAGTTAGTGTTCCAGGATCATACATTGTTCCATCTTTTTTAACTTTCACTAATTTCATGTGCCTGCACTCGTTTCACATTCGTTTTCTTATACAAACACACGGTGACAATGTCAAACACGACAACGTGTCGGCTCTCTTGCTGACACTACTGCTAAGGCATCTAGAAGAAGAAAAAAACAAAACCCTCGCCCTTTCTGCTTCAACTGGCTGCAGCCTCGAGAGGCTGATCTCATGCTACACACGTGCAGAATCAAAGTGTCAGAATGGGAAGGGAAAACCCTGAATACGGTCCTGAGTGTTGCCTGGTGTAAGACGTGATTATTTATATTGTTGTGAACGACAACCCAACATATATATACACAAGCCACCCTTATTCCTCTTGTAGTGCAGCGGTACAATGCCATCAACACTTTAGATCGATGGTAGAATTGTGTTTTTTCTTTTTCATTTCGGCGTCCTGGGTTTAAATCCTGCCAGTTAGGGACATTGTTTTTATCGTTGGGGAGCGCGCCACCAGAAATGGCGATGCTCCGCGTTTGATTTGCATCCGACCAAGTTTACCACTTCGAAGCTATAGCTCTTTAAACCCAAAGCCTTAGAACAATAAGCAAAACATTGACTCATTTGCTGCTTGCTTGAATTGTTTCACAACAGCTCAACGAGGAAGTCCGTTAAATCACAAAATGGCATTCTGCTCTTACCTTAACTAAAAACAACAATACATGGATGTGTAAACTTCCAGAGCAAACCTTTGGCCACAGTCACATTTACAAGTGGCATGTGTTTTGTATTCAGATAGTACACCCACACTTTCAATTAACGGTGGCCCCAGTACACGAGATTCAATCTGATTCTGTTGGCCTCAAGGGTTTAATTAATTTTTTGTGCTGTGCAGTATAACAACATGGTAACCCAGGACATGTGTCATCACAGGGATCATTTGAACCTTTAAGGGTAGTTGAATCCTACATTGAAAAATCATCTTATTGTTTACACTGAAAAAAAAACGCGATGAATTGAAAAGCTAGAATGTAATTTGATAATAGAAATAACTTTGCCAAACAAGGAAACTTTAATGAGAACGGGGGTTTCTTCATACTCTGGGTTCTCCTCTCTCTGTGTTTTCCTCAAGGAGTGACCATTGGCTCATCAGGGTCCATTTCAACAACGACAGCCTCTGCATTTACCACGTTATCTGTTGTAACTTCGATAGTTTCCATGCGATGCTTTCTATTAACATGACTCCACTCCAACCGATGGAAGAGGATGTCCTTAAGTCCCTCAGACAGGCTGATATACGATTAGAGGTCTAAATTTGCGTCCTTCTGTTTTCCAGTGTAAACAAAAAAAATTGGATTGATGTGAATCCAATGGATTTATACCTACAGGAAAAGTCATGACATAGGTTATTATTGCGACTCTTGCTCATTTATTTATTTTTATTGTCTCTTGACAGGTCTCACACATACGGTCTTTGGTCAACTTACTGTGCAACACTCAGAATAGGGTACTGTTTGGGGGGCGTTGGGTGACAACATGCGTACGCCACACGCTGTGTATTTGTCAGCGAGCGTGAAGTGAAGCCCCAATTGCATCGCAATTGCATCATTTCATGAACGTTATTAAAATGTAAACATTGCTTAAACAGCTTTTAATCTTCCTGTTCTCGCACACACACACACACACACACACACACACACACACACACACACACACACACACAAAAAGTTGGTCAAACCTTATCTGTTGGGAGTGAATGTTCCTTAAAAAAAAAACCTTGTGGCTCAGCAAATTGCATTCCCGGTCTTGCTGTATTAGCAGTGTTCTTCCCCTAGCTTATGAAACGTTATTTAGCGACTGCAGTTGTGGAGCCTTATCGTTACCCATGATTGTGTTTTCTTACATCATATGGAGTTCCTGAGTAAATTGGGAAATGTAAATGCTAACTTCAACACACAAATAGTTTCTGCAAAGGGCAACCTCAATATACAAGCAATTTTCTCAATTCTGTATGTGGTAAATGGTACAATAGCAAATGCTGCCATTGTGTCGAATGCATCTTTTTTCAATAGCCATAATTCATTTTTTTTTTGTTAGTTTTCTTTTGCCATGCTATCTGCCTAAAGGATTTTCTCCTCAATACGTGTATATTATGATAGAGTCAGGTGACTCAGGTCAGTGACGACTTATACTACTGGCTAAAAAGTGTTTATCAAGTCAATGGACTCGCTTGTCAGTGATACCGCTTGAGAAAATCCTATGGTGGCTACCATAAAAAAAAAAAAAAAATCACTGTTATTTCTCATGTATTCATATATCTCATATATCAGTGTTAAGCAAGTATGCAAGGATTTGGAATGTGATATTGTATTCTGGGAGTGAGATGGTGCATCGTATGTGCTTGTCTATTTAGCAGACCCCCCCCCCCC
>OMNR01000182.1:0-10013 GCA_900303205.1 Mora moro
GACGTCGGGCTCATCGGCAACATCAAACGACTGGCAGAGGCTGTGCCAACCGGCTACTGCAGATGGTATTCGAAGCGGGATATTATAATGAACAGCGGGTCTGGAGGTGTGTTTGAGGTCTGGGGTGGGACGGACCAGCAGACTGCTGCACAGACACAGGCAACAGCCACAACATGCAGCACCTTACATAAACGACGGATAAATATGCAAAGGCATGCGTGCGTGTCAGTGGAGCCCTGACACACTTGACAACTTAGTTTGTTTTACAGACTTCCCATGCCCCCGGGCGCTCACAGACACGCGCGCGCACACACTCTCCTTCCAGCTCTGCCGTAAGCCCATGCAGTCAGCATACGATATCAGAGTTGAAACAGCATACAGCAAGCTCATATCTCTTTGACATCGTTGGGAGACGAGGGATTTTTCGCTCTTGGGTATAAAATGTGTTGCAGGGTTAATGGGTTCATAAGAGTCCAGTAAAGAGAAGGCGACTGCTGCCACCTAGTGAATATGCAATGTCATAAAAAACAAAACAACAAGAAGGAGGGTCATGTGTCTTTATCTTTTTCGATAATGTATTATTCATGAGTTGCAGCTGACGTTAAACCACTAACATTTATACTCAAGACAAATTATTGCATATATAGGCTACTTAAGGAAGGACAAGGAAATGTGTATTAACGCTGGTTTGTTGGTAATTTTTTATGATTAACCATTCGAAGCAAAAAACTGCACTTTTTCACAAAAGTAAAAAATATATTGTACATAATTAGCCTACTACTGTGAGTGACGACGTTTGGTTACAATTGAATCAGTTCTAGTTTCTGATTTACATTAGCTGTCTATTTTAATATAATTTTGTATCAATTTATTAATCCCAAATATGAATTGTATTCATGTTTTTTATTCAAATTAAAAAGCAGCATACATCAAAACAGAACTAAACATTTCATGAAAAGGGATAATAGCAGCCTACTGGTAAGCCTATATAAGTGAATAGAGCATTCGCTATTTTAATCCATAGAGAAGTATTTTTATTTTAGGTCTGAGTATTGTTCTGTCAACGCAAAATTGACTCCAAATGTCAAACATGTTGATAAACTGCCAATATTAAAACATGTAGTTCTGAATTAAAACTAGACAGTTGTTTTAGGTATATAAGCTCTAATGGATAATATACCTAGTAGTAGTAGTAGTATCTCACACAAAATAACACAAGTTGGATTCAAAACGACACATACGTATGGCTGAATATATTCAGGTAGGTTTCACGTACATCAGGATGCATTAAGCGCCATGGATCTGCCAGTGATCGATATTAGTGATTAAATCGCCTATGATCGTGTTTGGAAGTCTTCTGCTATTGGAGAGATTATCATGAATTGTTGCGTTATCCCGGTTTACCGCAACGCAATTTCCGATATTCTTCATATGCGCTGTGTACGCTAGTTAACAGTCCCCAGAGCGAAACGAATAATAACATGACAAGAAGAACAACAGCAAAGGATCAAGGAGACTAAATGTGGAGTTTTGAAGGATAATTTGACAAAGCAATATCCGAAACACGGAAGCGGATACCCCGCTATCGGAAGTCCCGCCCTCTCTGTCGCCGCTGTACCCATATAACTCCCAACCTCTCCAGCCGTTCTCATCTCACTACCTCAACAAACCCCACGGATGACGTAGCCGGAAGTCACACGCCAGGAGCTCTGCCAAACAAGTGACGACGCTGGTTACTTTGCACGGACTGGTTTTGTTTGGGGAAAACAGTACAACTCTGTATTGCAGTTCAATTCTTTCAACACGCAGGGCGGAATAATCGAGGTAATCACTGCAGTCTAATGCTATCGTGTTTATGAATGCAGACAAGTAGATGCTGTCTTTTTAGGGATGCAATGCACACCCTAAGTGTAGCTAGTCAGTCAAGCTAGCGTGTAGTCAAATATAGTCTATATGTAGTACTATATGTGACAAGAGAAGATCATGATATATGGAGCTAAAATGTTAATACGTTTAATATGCAATGGACAGTACTGTCAATCACAAACAACTTTCCTCTTTAGTCATGCAGGAGATGCTTTAATCCATAATTAAAGATGAGGCAACAGGCTGCAAACATTGAGGATCTAACCCAACTAAAACACAAAGGAAAATAAATGAGTTCATTAAATATGAATGGTCAATAACACACCCTTTTCTTCCTAAGATGTCCAGAGAGCAGTTGCTTGTGCAGCGAGCCAGGAAGGCCTTCCAGACTGGTAAAAGCAAACCGCTGGAATATCGTCTGCACCAGCTCAAGAGTCTGCACCGCTTCATCACTGAGAGACGCAAGGACATAGCAGACGCTGTCAAAAATGATTTGTGCAAGGTGGGCCATCGTCCAAACCACGGGACACTACACTACACAACTGCAAAAGCCTTAAAGAAAAGACTTTAGAAGATTACTTGGACTCATTCAGGATTATATGTGCAATGCATTTGCAAAGATTATTTGGGGCTGCAACATTTAAAATGCACACTTGAGATGCTTGTTTACAACTTTACACTATATCACGCACGGTCATCTCGACCGATGTTGGCTTTACAATTAGAAATACACAAGCATCGGCATTCCTGAGCAGCACATTGCATTGTTGTACAAACGTGTCGTCGTACAAACGGCCTAGACACGTGACAGAATGTGATCTCACTAGAGTGGTGAAGTGGACAGAGCTTCATTTTGGTGAAAGTGGTTCGGGAAGCAAAAACCCATTCATTTCGCCCATCAAGCGTCTCGAGTATCGCTCAATTGTATGTGAAACTCTTCTGGATTAACCATTACTACAAACAAATGTTGATTAGTTTGAGAAAATGATGGTTCATCTAAAAACCAAGGTACAAGACTGTGTACACATTTAACTTGGGGGTGGGTAGGACGACTACTAGTCCCATGGAGCATTGCTGTCAAAATCAACCAATTTTGGAGCTCTTTTTTGTCCCACTCCTGCAACCTCATTCCTAGGCGTTGTCATCTCACGACGGTACGCCTGGAACCAGGTGCTCCAAATGAGTTATTGGCAAGAGAGAGGGCAGGACTTCCTTCCTATTCTTCGCAGGGAGGGACAATTGTGTCCTAGCGTTTGTAAAATAAAAAAGTGCATTGTTAAACCCTGCAGACATGCAAATATTATGTTTTAGATCATTATAAAAACACTAATTCTTGGCTGACAAAGCAAGAAAACTGAAGATATCACTTTCTTTCATCACTACTGAAGTAACCGTGTAGTGGGCATTTGACACTATTAATGACATTGTTTAGACGAAATGATTACGCTAATAATACCTTTTTGTTAACACATTTTTTGATGGATTAGACATGTTTCAGCCCTACTGAAATGGTTGGTATGGCAACCGCTGAGTTGAACTGTTGATAAAGCAGTAGCTCCAAAGGTCCAGCTTGTTTGTTTCTTAGTCATGATGGGCGTTTAAGGCCTGATAAGCACCTGGCAAGGTGTAGTAATAATTACTAAGTATTATTAAGTAGTATTAATGATAATATAGGTTACATTTTTCATTGTGATAGTACACTGTACAATATGCTAACACAATATTACTGTATTATAAACAATTCCAGGCCTGGGGACAGAGTAGATTCAACTTCAGACAACGAATACGTTCAAACCCCAACCTAACCGCTACCACGGATTATTTCCTAGACCATATTGTAAAAGGAATTGTGTTTCTCGAGTGTATCAATGTCCTCCAACACAGGCATACAGGTGGGAGGCTTCACATGTCTGACACTTGTGAAGTTTATTTATATAGCACCTTTCAGAGACACGAGTCACAGAGTGCTTCACAACGATGGAATTCAATGCAATGAAATGCAGACGTGCAAAAAATACCCCACAAAAACAGAACAAACATAGTGCTGGTGTCTGTTTCACATGGAAATAAACCGGATTTGGAACCTGCCATTCGCTGTTGCCCAGACATGCTAAGTGCCTAAGCTCAGTCTCTTTCTTTTTTTCCCTTTTAGAGCGACAACGGAACGGAACTTTTCGAGACGATGTCGCTGGAGGGAGAAATCAACCTGGCAGTGGAGCGTCTGTCGGAGTGGGCCGCCCCGCGGCCTGTTGAGAAGAACCTGCTCACCATAGCAGACGAGGTGTATATCCAGCCTGAGCCCCTGGGAGTGGTGCTGATCATAGGGGCCTGGAACTACCCCTGGGCCGTCACACTGCAGCCTCTCATTGGGGCCATCGCTGCTGGTGAGGCTTCACAGTCCGGTAGTCATTCAGTGACATCTATTGCTTTTTCTTGGTCTCAAAGGTTTGAGTTATTATGGTACATTCTTTGATTGATCAAACGGTGTGGTGGAGTAGACAATGGATGCTTGTTTGCGAGTAGTATATTCCACACTATATGTATAGTGTGTTCCATTATTGATTTTGAAATTGTGTCACAAACATCACAATATTTGCTTTTGTCAATTACTTGACTAGTAGTGGGGGATAATTCTCTGCTATCTCATGCCAAACAAATGATAGGTTGATTGCATCAGGTGCAGAGGCTTCCTAGATCTGTATAGCAGTAGCCTGGAAAATGTATTTAAAGAAACAAACTTCCATCCATTATATATGATATATGATCACCCACATTTTTATTTATTTTGTTTTTTCCCAGGGTTACCCTAATATAAGGCTCTATAACTAAGCCTCATAATTATTTGTTTTCTTTATTTTGTATTCATTTTTGCTGCAGTTTCAAATCATTTTCTCACCCCGGAATCTATAAAGTATCAACTACTACTACTACTACTACTACTACTACTACTACTACTACTACTACTACTACTACTACTACTACTACTACTACTACTACTACTACTACTACTACTACTACTACTAATACCCTCTCTTCCTCCCTCTTACTATGTATTACAGGTAATGCCGCTGTGATTAAGCCATCAGAGGTCAGTTTTCACTCTGCAAAGGTCATGGAGGAACTGCTGCCCCTCTACCTCGATAAGGTAGGATGCTCCAGTAACACTAAAGATACCACTTGGCTGTCCTTATTTCAATTCATGATTCGCATGCAGTGTGAATGGTGCTCTTTGCCGTGCATGTCCATCGCGTTTGTTGCCGCTGTATGGACGGACACCACTTTTGTCGTTATTAGCTGACCCCGTTCCCCTCCCCTCTAGGACCTCTATCCTGTGGTCACCGGCGGCGTGTCGGAGACTCAGGAGCTCCTGAAGCAACGCTTCGACCACGTCTTCTACACCGGGAGCGGCTCAGTGGGCCGGCTGGTGATGGAGGCGGCGTCCCGCCACCTCACCCCCGTCACCCTGGAGCTGGGAGGGAAGAGCCCCTGCTACATCCACAAGGACTGTGACCTCAGAGTCGCCTGCCGGTAATATATTCAATATATGACCGTTGAATCACAACACCTTTTATTCAGCCAAGACAATTAATGCTGCTGTAGGTAAGATCCGAGACTTGAAAAGAGAGATGGCAGAAAAGAGCAGAAGATTTGTAAACGAAACAACCAAAAAACCTCCCCTCCCCCTCTGCTCCCTCCCTCCCAAAGTTTCTCCGCCATTGAGACGTGTTGCATTTCACGCACCTGTGATTGACAGGCAAGATGGATTCCCCAAACCAATCACAGAAGACATGCCCTGATTGGTCAGAAATGAGCCGGGAGCGGGCTAAAATCGAAACTGGCCCATACAGAGGCAGGCAACTCGATATGAATATTCTCACAGTATAGCGTTTCACTCACTAATAGCTGATGGATGGCTATGCCATTCCTAACAAATATAAAATAATAACTCTTAAATCTTGCCTACAGCACCTTTTTAAGTAGGCATGCATAGCGCAGACCTGTTCACTTAAAGTCTGTTGTTGTTTTTTTTTTACAGCCGAATAACATGGGGGAAATTTGTCAACTGTGGTCAGACCTGCATCGCTCCCGACTACGTCCTGTGTGAGCCCAGCATCCAGAGCCGAGTGGTGGAGGAAATGAGGAAGTGCATAAAGGTCGTTCAATGAAATCAATGTGATGTAAACACCACGATGTGTAGTCATGTGTTCGTCATGAACATATTGAACTCTCGGTAGCTTCACTACTTGTACGTCATGGTGGTTTTATATATAGCTTTTTGTTTAATTGAATGTGTAATGTGTCTGTAGTCTAATACATGTTGTGGTTTATATCCTGTATTGGCAGAAAGGGCATAAATAACCATTATAAAAGTAGCATAATATAAACATACGCCTATTCGGCCTTGAACCGTGCAGTAACTTCATGCCAGCTTTTATGAACCAAAGCCTCTCCCACAATTGACAGGAATTTTATACAGACGACCCAAAAACCTTTGAGGACTATGGACGTATTATCAACCAGCGGCACTTCAAGCGGCTCATGGCGCTCATGGAGGGCCACACGATTGCAATTGGTGGAGACAGTGATGAGTCCCAGTGCTATATAGGTATGTGGGTAGTGAGCATCTCTAGTTTCTAGTCTTTAGTTTATTCACTTGGAGACGCACTGATATGCGTGCAGTATTGGTGACCTGACCCTACCAACTCAAGAGTCTAGCTATGAGCTTACATTATTTGGTATTTGACCAGTTGCCATAAAACAGCCAAATGACCATTTGTCATTAAAAGACAATGACTACATCATTATCAGTAATGACTTTATCAGAGTAGTAAGTAAAAACTGCATGATCTGCACTACACTGTGTTGTGGGTAAAGAACAAGCCAATGGTCTTGTATGGCGTGTCGTATGGTCTTCTATGACGTGCCACATGCTTGCCTGCGCAGCTCCCACCATCTTGCAGGATGTGAGGGTGGAGTCCAAGGTGATGCAGGAGGAGATCTTCGGGCCGGTGTTGCCCATCGTCACCGTGAGCGGTGTGGACGAGGCCATCCAGTTCATCAATGAGAGGGAGAAGCCGCTGGCCCTCTATGTCTTCTCCCATGACAACAAGGTCAACGTCTGTTTTGTCTCTCACCTTTTTCGACAAACTGGATGTGCTTTTGAGCCTCGCTCGATTTAGAATTCGAAGAGTACAAGCCCCAAATCATTTGAACCATTCGATGGAAACAAACTACAAATGTTTAGTCATGGGTTGTTGCTCCTTTTCATTTCTAACTTGAGCCATTTACGTGACTGTGTTGTATTGTCGGTTTAACTTTTGTGGTCTCTTTTTGTCTGGTGTTTAGCTGATCAAGAGGGTGATAGCGGAGACATCCAGCGGGGGGGTGCTGGCCAACGATTGCCTGGTTCACTTTACCATCAGCGCATTGCCTTTTGGAGGAGTCGGTTAGTATTTGCTGTGTACTCCAATACCCCGAGCCTAACGGTAATGTAATTGGCAAAAATGTATTACATTTTGAAATATCAACGTTAATGGAATTATTCAACAGTAAATGTCTCAAAACAAAACAACAAACATGGGAAAAGGCTTAAACACGGCAATCTGTCATCTTACTTGCCACCAATGAAATGCCAGGTTTTCCCAACTTGATTAAAGTGGAAGTTTAAAGATTAGTTTAGATTAAAGTTTAAACTTTTACCGCGTTTATCTGACCACTAACGGCGAGACGTAGTAATGTCTGCACTCTTGCATAAATGTCGGGTCCATATGGATGCGACTTGAATCTCATTAGATTTAAGGTGTTGCATGAAGTACATTGAATGACGATTGTGTTATCTGGGAGTCTTGATCGCTTTATGCTCTGGGAATGAATCGGATCACGTAATTGAACTAAGGTGTGCAAATGATTTCCTTAATCTGGTTATGATTGGCTTATTAGTGTACATGTAAACAAACCATAGAGGATTTTGTTTTTTCTTTTAGAGGATTATTTTACACTCTTCTAGTTGTATGTGGCTGTGGTCGAAACATCTTTTTGGTCTGCGTACGGTCACCCACACGTTGTTCTTCTTTTCTGTATGTATTCAGGGAGCAGTGGTATGGGCAGGTACCACGGGCAGCACAGTTTCGACCAGCTCAGCCACATGCGCAGCTGCCTCATCAAGAAGCTCAACATGGAGGGGATGAACAGCATGCGCTACCCACCGCACACCTCCAAGAAGCTGGGCTGGGCGCGCTTCCTCATCCTCAAGCAGGTCAACGTGGGCCGGCTGCGGCGCATGGCCATGCTCACCATGTTCACCGCCCTGGCCGCCTTCGTCGTGCAGGTACAACACGGCAGTGGCACCGCGGGTCTCTCGGCCCGATTGGCTACTAGACCCAATGCTATGAGTTCATAAGGTCCCGCCTTGCAGAAAACAAGGGTACGGTTTTTATGCACTCATAAGAACTACGTTTAGCTGTGAACCCACAGTAGTGAAGTGCGATGGACCCATCGTAATGGTTGTTCGTTGTAATCTATTGTGATGATTGGATGTAGCTCCAAACTATCGTTAAAAACGATCAAATAATCATTACAAATAATAATCATGATGACAAATAATCATAATGAATCATCCCATCCCAGATCCACAAGGCCAGTAAAGGTATATGATGTATAAAGTATATAACATATTTTCACTCATTGTCATCATTTTTCAACTACCATATTGAGTTTTATGTTGAGTTTTTACTGAAATACACTATTTGTAACATAAAAGGCATGTTTAAATTGCATATAGAGATCATAGTTGCTAGAAATGGCACACATGATGTATGGTTGAAATATTTTTACACATGGGATCTGAAATGTAAATGTAATATCTAAATAATTGTTTGTCCCGCATAAACATATGAAACCACTATTGATCTAAGTCAGGGAGCATCATTTTGCTGTAACTTGAAATGGAGAATATGTCTGCCAATGTAATTTCCATTGTGGTGAAAATCCCATCGCCCTAACCCTGGCAGACCAAGTGAAGGGGCTGTGTTGTTGACGTTGTGTGGCCTTTTAAATACATTTTCCATTGGAGCCAGATAAGAGGTTGCCTCCCAACACCCACAATACTGCAGTCTTGTGCTCTGGCACAAGAATGCTATTGTCCCTCACAAACAATGTGTGGTGTTGTCCTGGACATCTAACCACATAATGCTGTGTGATCAGTCACCCTTTGGATTACCCAGCATGCCTCACTCCCGTCTGCTAAATAAGCCCATTGTTTTTGTATGGGATTTACCTTTTAACATCAACATCTACACTGTTGTCCTAATGAGATCCGTATTTATAATTGCTGGTAACACAAGCATGAATGAATGTATTAGAAAATGTTCTTAATCTATTTCACCTCTTTGTGTTTCCTGCAGCGCTTCCTGCGATGAGTTGGCACTGGACAGACAGTCCTTCAGGCCTTGGTTAGACCCGGTCTTGGTACCAAGGATGCACAAACCACTCTGGACACCAGCTACATCATCATGCAGTGTCCTCATACAGCTGATTCTGGAGACCGGTGGTTTAGAAGAGCCCATCCTCCTTTCAAGTCGATTGAATAGTAGACCTGTTAAATATTTATTTTATGATGTATTATTATGCTCAGACTACATTTTTATTGTGAAAGGTTCTGCTTTTAGTCATTTTGATGTATCATATTAATTAACCTGGCAAATTGTTATTGTATTTTCAGATGTTGTAAATGTAACTGAATCTTAACTGTAGGCCTACGTTACTGACTTTATTATGCTAATTAAATGTCCAGAATGTAAAACTGCATAAATATGCTTACTGTCCAGTAATATAATGTACAATATATAATATTTTCTGATTAAATGTTAAAAAAAAACAACAACGTATGTTTTAACTTATATGAGTAGGCTTACACAATCCTCCTTTGAGTACATTAGATTAGTTATTAACAAACTCAAGGTTCGCACAATTATACATTTATTATTTATTGAGATATTATGATTAGGTAGCCTACCTTGTAGACACCTGTAAAACGCCGACCTTCACGATTAACTATCTTGCCAACAAAGGACGAGGCTATACATTTAAGTCGAATTACAAAAAGGAAAACATCCATTAGGGGTCTGGTTCGGAACAGTGGCGGGTAT
>OMNR01000184.1:0-12860 GCA_900303205.1 Mora moro
TCTTGTCAGCATGTAGAAAGGTGTCCAGGGGTCACTTCGCTCTAACCCGTGAGAGACATGGATGGTCTATATAAAGAGCAAAACATTGCCGAGCTCTGCTGTGTTTCTGTCACGCGGCCTGCTCTGTTACCGGGCAACACGGCCACACACGCGGGCCACACCCCCCGTGGGTTTAAAGCAAACGCCGCTTTGACCAAAGTCCTGCATTAGACCCACAGGCCGACCAATCTGCCCACCGGCTAGCTACATTAGCTTAGCTTGATAGCTAGTTTTTTGTTTTTTTGTTTTTTTGCATTTTAGCGACATTTACTATTCGGGTGTCTTGCTCAAGAAAGCCTACAGTTAACATTGTGGATATTGGGTTTTCGAACCCAGAACCTTTCGACTGGGGGGGTCAAACGTTAGATTCTCTTATCCCCATGTACATGTACATAGTCAGTCAGTATGCATGTTTTTTTTTATGATGACACGTTCAGGCTTCCCCACCCACATCCCCCAGTGACATCATCATGAGTCATGGTTCATTTGGGCCCGTCCTGTGGGCTGCCGGCCCTCCTGTCCTGTGTTCAGTGTTCAGTGACACGTCCGGCTAAGTGCTGCATTATCACCCTTATCGCGGTTGCGTCACAGGCAAGCCCTCCCCCCCGGAGTCAGCCCTATCTCCCCAAGACTCTGTCTCTCAGTGGAAACCCAACCACACCCCTAGCATTGTCACTGTGATTCTTTGCTTGCTGGTGTATTTCATACCTCCGCTAAATAGGCTGTATAGTATTCTACAGTACTTTCCTGTCTTCTACAGTACAGAATAATATGTTGCTCTATTCTACAGTAAGGTACAACCATGAGGTTTGCTCTCGATTCTAATAGTAAACGTTTTCTATATGACCTGCAAGAAAGATTATTACTGTGCGTGTGCACACACACACACACCCACACACACACACACACACACACACACACACACACACACACACACACACACACAAGGGCTCATCAGCTAATTCAAAAAGCAATAGAAAGTTACTCACAATACCCTGAATCGTGTCTCTTTAACCCCTCCTCTTCCCCTCTCTCTCCACCCTCCTCCTCCTCCACCTCCTCTTCTACCTCCTCCAGCCGGCACCACGCGGGAGCACCTGGGCCTGGCCCTGGCACTGAAGGTGCCCATCTTCATCGTGGTGACCAAGGTGGACCTGTGCACGCGGGCCACGGTGGAGCGCACCGTGCGCACGCTGGAGCGCGTGCTGAAGCAGCCGGGCTGCAACAAGGTGCCACTGGCGGTGGCCGGCCCCGACGACGCCGTCACCGCCGCCCAGCAGTTCGCCCAGTCGCCCAAGTAGGCAGGACACGCCCCCAAAACACGCCCCCAAACACGCCGACGGTTCATTCAGTTTCGTTGCCTTAAACAAAAACAGAGCAGGTCAGGGCCTGCGTCTGTACTGGTGCTGTACAGACGCAGGCCCTGTGTGAAGACGTACGATAATAACACACATACAACAATCGTATGGAGGATGTGCGGTTGGAACACAACCCAGTCAGCATTAGAGCTGATTTAGTCGATTAAACGATTAGTTGTAGTTAACAACTATTAAATGAATCGCCAACTATTTTGATAATCGATTCATCGTTTTGAGTCATTTTTTAAGAAAACAATTCTCAAATGTGCATATTTTGTGTGACAGTTAACTGAATATCTTTGGGTTGTGGACAAAACAAGACATTAGAGGACGTCACCTTGGGCTTTGGGAAACACTGATCAACACTTTTCACCATTTTATGGACCAAACAACTAATCGATTAATCGAGAAAATGATCGACGAATTAATCGATTATGAAAATAATCGTTAGTTGCAGCCCTATTGCAGCGTAGAACATCTGATACGACACTGGGAAATGATTATCATTCTCAGACATGTTTTCACCTTGAGCAATATGTTAATAGAAAATGTGTAAATGTATGGTAATAGCAGAGCTTCTCTCAGAGAGATTATATCATGACAAATTATGGAGAGACTTGATTTGATGTTAACACAAGGCCTCCGAGCGGTACGTTAACATGTCTGTGGCTCTCAGTGTCAACATCAGGCCTCCGAGCAGTATGCTAACATGTCTGCGGCTCTTGTTCCCGGTGTCGGGCGCCAGGCCTCCGAGCGGTACACTAACAGGCCTGCGGTTCCTCTCTCCACAGCATCACTCCAATCTTCACCCTGTCCAGCGTGTCTGGGGAGAGTCTGGACCTCCTCAAGGTCTTCTTCAACATCCTCCCACCGCTCAGCAACAGCAAGGAGCAGGAGGAGCTCATGCAGCAGCTCACAGAGTTCCAGGTGGGGGACACGCACACACACACACACACACACACACACACACCTGAACACACTAACCACTACACTATTTTTGTTTTAATACATAACCTTAGCCATTGCTAAGATAAGATCAGATGGCACTTTATTAATCCCAGATGGGAAATTCGAGAAAACTCGAAAAAGTACCCAGTTTATGTGACTCAGTGGGACAGTAATCTGAACTCCCTGAATCCCGCCAGGTGGATGAGATCTACACGGTGCCCGAGGTGGGGACGGTGGTGGGGGGAACTCTCTACAGGTCAGCGTGGTGGAGGTGGAGGAGGACTGCTCTCCTACCTTCCATCGGCCACATGTATATGTATATATATATATATACTGTCCGCTACACGAGGGTTAGCTGTAACCCTGGTCTCTTCTGTGTAGTGGTATCTGCCGTGAGGGGGAGCAGCTGGTGGTCGGGCCCACGGACTCGGGCCAGTTCCACAAGCTGACGGTGGAGAGCATCCAGAGGAACCGATCCGCCTGCAGGGTGCTGAGGGCCGGCCAGGCAGCCACGCTGGCCCTGGGAGGCTTCGACCGCTCCTTACTACGCAAGGTACCGCGACGCACGAACACGCGTCTGTTTTGCTGAGCTTCTCTATGGGGAGAGAGGCTGTGTGTGAGAGTTCTTGTCGAAAAGTTCCAGCGAGAGGGTGTCTGTGTGTCTTTCTGACTGATTTTTACCGATTCCGATGCCTGAACTTGCGTATCGGCCGATACCGAGTACCGACATGATACCAAGTTTTTTTTCTTTTCCAAACTTTGTAAAATATGAATGCAGCAAATGGATACCTACAACATGACGACAAGACAACATTGCATTGTGTGCTCCCCCAGGGCATGGTGATGGTCAGCCCGGAGATGGACCCCACCATCTGCTGGCTGTTTGAGGCCGAGATCGTGCTGCTGTTCCACGCCAAAACCTTCCACAAGGGCTTCCAGGTCACGGTGCACGTGGGCAACGTGAGGCAGACCGCTACCGTCATGGCCGTGCACGGAAAGGTCAGCCCCTCCTCCTCACTGGACAACCCATTCCCCCTTGACCTCACCGCCTCACCGAGGGGGTCAAGGACGGATTTCCCGGCCTTGCATGCCGAGCCTCTTCTATAGGTCCTGTCTAGCTCAACTGGCATTAACACTGGCCAGGGTTGGGGGTTCGATTTCCCCACTGAGAAACTGACCCGTACTCAGAACGTCTGCACTGCACTGCTATCGTAAGACGACGATGGTATGCATTACATATTCCCTCCCCGTCCTGTCTAGCCCAACTGGTAGAGCATGGCATCAAACCCCCAATGAAGCAAATTCTCCCAATTACAAAAAACAAGATCTGGCAGTGGCCACGGTCATAGCCCTTACACTTCTCTCCTCTGTGTCTAAATGAAGTGTCTTGTGCTTGGCTCCCCTGGGTCACAGGAGGAGCTGAGGACCGGGGAGAAGGCGGTGGTGCGCTTCAAGTTCATCAAGCACCCGGAGTACCTGAAGGTGGGGGCCAAGCTGCTGTTCCGCGAGGGCGTGACCAAGGGCATCGGCCACGTCACCAAGCTGCAGCCGGCCTCCCACTACCAGCCCTCGCCCCCCTCCCACAGCGAGGACGACGAGGCCTAGGGGCCCACAGCAGAGACCGCCCCCCCCCCGGCTCTGAAGAACCACAACCACGCCGTCCTTCTAGAAACAGGTTCTTTGTTCCCCAAGTCCTTGTCTCCTTGTGTCCTTATCTCGTTTTCCTTCCCCAGTGGGAATCTCTCCCGCGACTTCTGCAACAACAAACAAAAGACCTTTCACCTTTCAAAGGAGCTTTCACGGCCCTTCGTTTGGTTGTGTCCCTCTTTAGTGTACCTTTCCAAAGCCTTATGACCACCAAACTTCTCTCCCTCTGTCTTACACAAACATATTTTAAAAGGTCAATATTATATGTTTGTTAAGGGTGCTGCAATTCCTGACATTGTTAAAAAAAAAAAAAGAGTGTGTTCCTGTTCCTGCTCCCCCACCCGTAACAACGGCTACCAAAGCTCTGTAATTGTTGCTACCACCCCGGTTGAAATTGTTACCCACTGAATCGTTGACCGGCGGTCAACCCACAGCGATGGGTGTGGTGCTGCCTACTAAGTGCGAGTTTGCACTCGCCGACACTCACCGACTGCACAGAACCAGAACCGACTCGCACTGAAACCATAGGGTAGTGTTCCATACGGCACTGAGAGATCTGTACATTAGACCTTTTAGGCTCACGCTTGTTTACAAACTAAACGGCCAACGGTGCCTGACCTGTACTCACGTTACGCAGCTAGAGTTTGTCTGGGGTGTCCGAGAGAGGAGCGACCGCCGTCGTCTCTGTTGTTATTGTCGATGTTGTTGTTGTTGTTGTTGTTGTTGTCGTCGTTGTCATGACACCAGGGTACCATCTTTCATCGCTCATCTTATTTGAACCAACACAGTGCCTGTCTCGAAATGACTACTTTCATTTTTTTAATTCCCTTTTTGAAGCTATAATACCGTCGTTTGAATACTCACCGACGAGTCGTGTCTACACAAATGTTCACAGACCCGTCGCGGCCCGTGTTTTGCAAGTTCGTCGACTGATGTGATCTTTGATCTCGAAAGCGAGGGTTTTATTGATTGGAAACGGCACTTTATGGCACGGAGGTGAAGCCCGGGAAGGTACACGACGGGGGTGATCATGTTTTATTCAATTAACGTCACGCGTTTTAAGAGGAGGGTCACGTTTTTGCGTTCACGTGACAAATTTTGTCGGGATCACGTTTTGTGTGACTCACCAGGTAACACCTCTAAAGCTACTGCCAGTCTCGAAGGTGCATTAGTTGCTCAGGAACACGTAACTTTGCTATGTACTGCATTCCACTCTTAATAAAACTAAAGATTTTAATTTGTTAGTTGGAAGGGTTCAAAAAAAAAAAGGAATGAAAAAAAAACCACGTTTCTCCCAAAGAGATGCAATAATTTGTCTTGTTTGGTCGCGCGTCGTCTATGTAGAGCTGCCAGTCCAGGTGGCGATGTGTTCAACTGCCACGCTTCGAAGGCGATCTTGTTAGAGGAACTTGTATTCATTTCACCACAACCCCCCCCCCCCCATCCTCTGAAAGTTACTGAGGTCACCAGGTAGAATCCACAAGAGCACCGTGCCTGATAATGGATCTACTGTTCCAACCTTCTGTTCAGCAACCTTCTGTTGAACCCACTCGCGAACATATTTCAGGAGTATAACGCGTGTCTGGTGCTACTCCTCGAGTCCACAAGACAATTGGAGGAAAAGGGTCCCTTTTTTATTTTATTCAAGGCTTCTGTGAGCCGTGCCAGCCGTCTTATATTACTGCATGTGTGTTTCTTTTGTGATTCGATGAAGAGCGTTGGAAGAGCGATGCCCTCCTTTTGGTTGCATCTTGCTATGCAGTTTGTGTGCACTATTGTGAGGAATGTATATCAACCAAAAAAAAGCAGTTTGTAAAAGGAGTAAGAAAACCATATCAGGTGTTACGTGTTTTTTTGTTTCGGCGTTGAAAATAATCGTCATTTTATAGATTTGTAGTGGGTTTTTAAATTTTACAAGATTTATTAGAACACGCCTTTTTCCAGATACTTTTAATCATTTACAAACAGATTGTCACTTTTTTCACAACCTCAAGTTCAAGGACTGATTGTAATGTTCCTTCGGGTGAAGTATGATAAAGGTTTATGTACAAATCCAGACTGTATATTGTGGTGTACATAAATAAAAGTTTTATTACCTGATCTTGTTTGAGATGACTGACATACGTGTTACGTTTCATGGTTTTGATCCCAATGTTCTGCACACAACAGGCTGTAATAAAATGTTCCAGGGACTCCTGAGCAAACCAGGCAACTAATCCAATCCCTGACACACACTGCACCTGGTGCTAAGGAGCCAACTCCAAATATCACCTTCAGACAACCAAAACAAAACCCGGGTTGGATTTTTCAAACAGATGGTCCCTCAAGTCTCTAAACACGGGGGCAGTGAAGCAGAAGATGAAATGCATCCCCAACGATGCCAAGATAACAAAAATACACTCATGCTCTTCAGGAAAACCTTTTATATCTGCCTACCCCAACTGCCAGTGGTGGAGTAGCAGTTCTGACCTGGACACATAGGGACCTCTGCCCTCTCTTTTAATGAAATGTCGTAATACACATCTGTGTAGTAAATCTTCTTTGATTTGAACATAGTTTCTGAGCTTTGGCTTATTCCAAATCTCTTCATTGCTCCTCGTGAATCTCGTGTTTTTCGTTTTACTATATTTATATTACACTGCAAATTGTTCCTGAAAATAAAACGTAAATCAGGAAGAAAGCATTGCAGAGACATCTGTTGACCTGGAGGACGACGTGTGTGCTCTGTCCCATTAGTCACGACACACATACTCCACTCACGACTCAGGCAACTACTCTCCATACTGAAGTTGGTGCATTTCTAACAACATACCGGTACTCAATCAAAAGGTGCGACAAGTCACAGAGAAGCGATTTGAGATTACATCATAATGAAAGACAAGACAAGACACCAGGATATCGTTTAGATTGTTTTATTTGGACTTGTAATGAGGAAAAAGGGAGGGGGCCGGCGATGCCAGGAGACCGGCGGTTTGGTTTTCCTCGAGGTCTCTCGTTTAATATGAAGCCAGTATCTTCACTCTAGCTTTAAAACTGAGCCTGCAGCATCCTCTGAAAGACAGTAATGTTGGCCGATATTGCAGGAGAGACGGTGGGTCACGTTGTATACTGTGCATGTATGCTGAGCTTGAAACGTACCAGAACGCTGTCAACCTCCCCAGAGTCGCCACCCCATCCTCAGGCCTCAGGAATGACGTGGAGACCTTGAAAGGGGAGACGGTCTCGCACCAGGCCAGCCAGGCTCTCGCATAATGCATCCACCTCTTCTGATGAAAAGAATAGTGACAAAATATATGAAGTAGTCACCTCAATAAGGTAAATGTCAACGGTTTATGAAAATGATGAGAGAAAACCAAAAAACGACACAGCTTGCCTTCACAAAGCAGAGAGAACAGGGACATCTCTGCTGTAAACTGGGTGGGCTTAATCCCAGCATCCTCCAGCTGGGCTTGAAGTTCCCTTCTGGCATTATCATCCGTCCTCAGGTATGCCGCGAGGGACGAAAATGACATGCATTCTGGGGGACCTACCCGGCGCCCCACCTGGCGCCCCAGTTCCTCCACTGAGATTTTGCATCTGCGTGGACAAATATAAAATCACTTTTCAAATGAGAAACACGAACACTATGATGGCAGTCCAGAAATAAATGCTGAAAAACCTACTTTGGGTGCACTGTTCAGTAGGTTTCAGTACCTTGGGGTTTGTACAGACTGGAGCGTGGGCCCATTGACTTTGCATTCGTTTAGTGGCTAACTAGCCAGAGCTGTGGGTGTCCACTTTTCTTTTTCCCACCGGACGACAGAGGGAGTATGCTGCAAATCTCTTTGAAAATCTTTGGTGTGGAGGGGGCGGGAGTTGCTGCTCGAGTGTGCTGGGTGGAGGAAGAGGAAGAGGAGGGGTCGATAGGTGCGGCAGTGTGCTGGGTGGAGGAAGAGGAGGGGTCGATAGGTGCGGCTGGGTGGAGGAAGAGGATTGGGTGAGGACTGCTGTGTGTGATGTGGTGGTGGTGTTGTTGTTGGTGGTATTATCAGCTACCAGTGATAAATGCACTAGCCTTTCCGACAGAAATAGTTGATTATTATTAGCTACAAGTGATACATGCATTAGCATTAGCATTTTCTGCAAAAATGTAACCAGCAAGCTAACGCTAGTTAGCTAGCTTGTTAACTTTAATACAGATGTTGGTTTCTCTTAAGGGATGACAGACATAGTGGCTCAGCTACACAGCTAACCAATAAGTACTTTGCATTTAATTAAACAGGATAACGTCTTTAATAACTGTAATACTTACCATAAGTATCTGGTGTTTAATTCAACAACATAAACTAACACTTAATACTTACCAATGGATCAAGCTGTGGACGGTTGGTCGGGGGCGGGATTAGCGGTCTGACACCTTGTTTGATTGGCTGCTGGAGGAACGGGGGAGGGCTTTCTGGCCGCAAGCCGCGAAGGGAAACGCCCCCCCGTGTGCTGTGCAATACGGTGCGAAAGGCACCAGCCTCGTCGCCTGGTGTGTTACGCGTGTGCCATCGTCCGTCGGCTACTGATGACGTAGCGAGTAGCGTCCCATTTCCTAGGTAACGTGGGTCCGTTCTGAAGGGCCACCACCAGTAGAGGACACCCCAAAGCTAGGGGTAGGGTGAAGGGAAGGGAATTGGCCCTTGAATCCTCCTAATCAGTCAGAGTATAGAAAGCATTTCACCCAAAACAGCTCCTAAATTATTCATATATATATATAACTATATAATAATAAACTCCTACCCTTATGGCAAGCTTGTACCAAGTCATGATTAACATGTTTACAATACCTTGAGAGCACTGAACAGGCACACTATTGGCCTGTTTGACCAGTTATGTCTGGAATACATGTGGGACAAGGTCTGGTTTGTGTCTCTGACGAGTCTTATCACCTAAAGCTCTGCTGCTCTGTGGCCGTTCAGATTAGCCCTGGGCCTCTGCTAGAGTTGACCAGCAACACCTCTAATCACCTTCTACACATTTGAAAACTCACTAATGATTGTAAAAATATATATGAATATTCTTAATGTTTGATGGTGTAAAATAAATGAATGCATAAGAATCAACACAAAGGTAAGATTGACAATGTGCTTGTTTGTATTTGTACAATATTGTCTAGACTCCATACAAATATAGATAAAACATTTTGTTGAATATGAAAATATAGTTGTCATACATAAAATATTTGTAAATTTAATGTAACATTAAGTGTAAAATGGTATTTAGACATTATTTAAGACAGACAGACCAAAAGAGCAAAACACTAGTTTTCAATTTGTTACAGCAATTATGATGGAAAGTCACATAATTCTAGAAATCCATTAAGCATATACATTATATGCTGAATGCATAAATTAGCAAATTCACAAATGACCCTATTAGCATGGGTAGCCCACAACAACACATCCTCAGCTCTTCTTAAAGAAAGAATCCAAGGGGCCCATCTTGCCCCCTTGTGGCCGGGGTCGCTTCGACCGGGGTCCCGACAGGCCTTTGGACTTCGACTTCCCCCGCGTCGCCTGGTTTGTCGTGCCCCCTCCCGCCCTGACAGGCAGCAGCGAGGCAGACAGAGAGGCGCTAGTCGTGGCGGTAGGACCCGCGGACGTCATGGTGGAGGAGGAGGAGGAGGAAGAGGAGAAGGACTTCTGAAGGTCCAGGGCAAAGTGGTAGTCGCTGTGCTCGGGCATATCCCAGGCCAGCACCTGGTGGCCACAGTGCTCGCAGGCCACCAGGTCCTCCGTGTCCAGGCTGGCCCCAGGGTCCCCAGGAGAAGAGGGAGGACCATCATCCATGTCCAGTTCTCCACTCGACTCTTGACACGCAGACGGGTGAACGGGAGGTTGCGAGTTCTGCTCTGCCCGGAGGGATGAGGCAACCTCACCAACGATCTCGTTGGGGCCGGTTGCGACGCGTCCAGCGCTGTGCACCGTGTCAGTCTTACTCAATGACGTTGCCGCTTGTAACCGCCTCTCGATGCTTTTCCTTTGAAAGAACGATGAGATGCCGCCATCAGAACCTTTTGCCGGTGAGGTGTGAGATGACGAAGGTGTGGCAGTGGAGGTTGGAGCTGGAGCCGACTGATCGCATGCTGCCAAGAATGCCACCGAACGAGCAGTGGGCGGGGGGACAAAAACCACAGAACCTTCCTCTTCTCCATCTTGATCCTTCCCTTCTTCTTCTTCTTCTTCTTCTTCTTCTTCTTCTCCTCTTCCTACTCCATCTTCTTCTCCTTCTTCTTCAGTCCTCTGCCTCTGTTTCTCAGCAGCTCTTTGGAACAGAGACTGGATCATGCCGGGTTTGCTGGAAGTACCACAACTGCTGCCACTGCTCCTTCTCAGCCCGGAGGACGGGAGCCTGCCTGGGGAAGCACTGGCGGGGAAAAGGGCCTGGGAGGAAGTTACATCACTGGACAGGAAGCCGGCTATCCCTCCTCCAGCTGAGGCGGTGTTGCTGAACTTGCTGGCGGAGAGGTGGAGCAGGGTGAGGGCTGGACTCCTGGAAAATAAAACCCATTCAAAAGTTTCACTTACAGCACACATAATATATTATCTGTATTGCTATATCCATTTCCAGTCCTTTAGCATGCTTTTTATCCAAAGCGATTGACAGTGAATGTGACAGGGAGGCGGTTAAGTTGGGGCATCCTGCTCTTAGAATGCCTACAGGTTAGGCTGCGGACATTGGGGATCAAACCCAGTACCTTTCGGCTAGGAGTCGAACACCGTAGCCACTACCACTATCCTGCCCACCACGCATTATAATTCTACACAATATATTAGTACATTATAACACATAAACACACGAATACATGATCCATTGTATTGGTATGATAGTGACTACCATGCTGCCTGGTGGTTGCCCACTGCGTTGAGACTCCTGATGATGGCGAAGCTGTCCCCGGCTATCTTGTCCACGTCGTAGCGGGCCAGTGCGCAGCAGCGGGAGAAGCTGCTCGGCTTTTTGTCACCGAGCTGTCGGACGCCCACCGTCAACTGCCTGGCCACCCGCCCGTTCTGCCAGGATGTACGAACAGGATGAAACGTTTAAGGAATATAGTGAAACAATAGATATACCTAAATACCGGATTGAGGACTATTTCCAAATTTAGTTACATTTAAATAAAAAAATTTTTGATCGTCGTCAAGGAGCGGGTCAGGGGTTAGGCCTCTTTCAAGGATCTCAAGGATACCTACAGGTAGACTGCAGACATTGGGGTTCAAAGCCATATCCATTATACTACCCTGCCCACCAAACAATGAACAGTGATGCAAGAGGAAATTAAATTGGCGTGAGAGAGTGAGTTTGTATGGGAAAGAGCCAGTTAGATGTTGATGGGAAATGGGGCTTCGGAAGAGGAGCCCAACAAACAGCCTGTTCCAATCTAAAGCCAGAGGGAAGCCGTTTGTTTACACTCACCATGTCTCGGTCCTTGGTCAGTCTCTCCTCCAGCTCCAGAGCCAGCTGATGCAGCCAGTGTTTCACCTACACAGAGGGTTATATTTGTCACTCTAGCAGCCTTTAACCAGTACCAGTCCATTTACATTTGTAATAATTCATTTTTTAAAAAGGACGTTACATGAAGTTCTGATGTCCAACCCTTGCCATGTTATTCTTGTTTTTCTGTTATTTTTTACATTTTTTTACATTTAACCCTCATTACCCCTTATTACAATAATGACATCAAATGAGATGCCATTATTATTTTTGTGCTTGACAAAGATTTTCTGACCTGCTCGATCGTCGCTAGCGATGTCTTTCCAGGGAAGTTTTTGCTGCAGCCAATGGACTTCGGAAGCTGTCTGGGTTTCACCGGTTCAAAGTCAACCCCCCGGGACAAGTCATAGAGCCACTGACTGCGAAGACAACAGAGACGGCAACTAACACTAAGCAGAGGTTCACCGAATGGAGACTAGAAATGAACGCCTGTGACGTCGGACGGTGTGGTGTCCACTAGTCAATCCTCTTCTGCTTCCAAATACTGTCCATTTTTGGGTCTTACCCCGTTTTGTCTCCAAAGTGCTGTCCCAGCTGAGCCTGGGAGAACTGGGTGAGCTCTCCCATGTTCTCCACACCAAGGGTCTCCATGATGGACACCCCCAGCTTCCCTCCCAGATTGCGACTGCATGGACAAAGAATTGAATTGAAATATGCCGTCAGGATATCTGAGCTGTAATCCAACAGCCATGAAGTGTTGAGTGCCAAAGGTATCCGACATGGTGAACACATTTCCCTCCTGTTAAGAAAGGCTGGAGAGTGGTTTGAATTTAGTTAAACTTGAACTATGTGGTCAACTGTATACTCACATCTTATTTAAAGGTAGGGAGCTGAACAGCCCTGCCACCGAGTCCAGGGGCAACACCGTTTGTCGGTTGGGCTTATTGAGACCACAGGATAATTTGGCCAGAACCTGGAAAGATGGGATAGTAAATTAGAAAAAAAAGAAATAACATAACAAAATAACACTAAATGTGTTCTGATTCCTATAGCTACTCTTTGATTGTTTGATTAAAACCATCTGCTGAATGACTCAATGTAATTTAATAATTGTCTCCAATGACTCAACCAACCAACAGTCGTTGTTTTAATCTCAGCAGTTTGAAGAGGAAGAGGAAGCACGGTCTCCCACCTTATTGTGTGATATGCCCGCCGAACAGGTGAAGCCTGTGTGCTGCTCCACGGCTGCTCTCATCTCCTCCACGATGGCGGCTCCCACGGCTAGCTGGAGCTCCGCAGAGCCGCGGCCCTCCGACGGGGACGGGGCCACGGACCCTAGCCACTGCTGTAGGCCCCTGGATCGCTGCTCCTCTGGGGACCACAAGAAGCTGGTAAGGGGATGGAGGGTGGGGG
>OMNR01000189.1:0-10183 GCA_900303205.1 Mora moro
GACAGTGCTGAATAAAGACCTGTGCAAATCGCTTTAATAGAATAGAAAGAAAATTTGATGCATTAGATAGAAAGTCATTGGTCTTATTCTTAAATAAATTACCTTTTAAATGGATCATGCCAAGCTTTAGTTCCATTAGCTGAGAGAGAGAGAGAGAGAGAGAGAGAGAGAGAGAGAGAGAGAGAGATGTAGTTTGTTTGCCAATCTCTGTATGCAAGGTGGATGAGAGAAGGGAACTCTGAGATATGCCTCTCCATTAAGTTATATCAGCGTCTCTGATTATGCGGCTGTGCTTCATTTACGTCATCAGTTTTATTGCCATTGTTAAAAGTGTGGCCGGTCCCCCTCGCACTCTAATGCAGAAGAGATGAGAGGATCAATCACTGCGAGATTGGATCCCGGAGGTGAAATAACCTGCTAGAGACAGTGAACAGTGAGTGAGAAAGAGAGCTGGAGATTGACTCAAATGTTGGAGTGAGAGACAGAAAGTGAAAAGCTAAATAACCATTAAGAAAAAAATCGAATAATACGTTTGACAGAGGAATCATTGGTTAGGGACAGTGAGAAGACATGACTGCCATTGGGGCATTTTTCTCACCATTGCATGGCCAGAAAAAAACATAGGAGGTCCTTTATCTGGCTTTCTCGGAAACATAAGTGATTTCAATTTTGTTGAAAAGTACACAGGGGTGAGCAGAAGCAATGGAGTGAGTGGAAGTGTGAATAAAGGAGTGAGAGAAATGGGAACGGTGAGGGTGTACAAAGGGAGGGATGTTATCCCTCCTCTTTGATGTTTAGCATGCCAAAGCACTTTTAGCGCTGCCCCGAGAATCTCTCTCTCGTTACATGCCTGTCCTTACATGCAGACATGCAGTTGGAGTCTCTTGACTACAGCCCCCAGTAGAGCTGGGAGAGAATTCGATATTGCTGTTTGTTATATTTCCTGGGTAGTGCACGGTGGTGAAATCATAATTTTGGTGTAAATAAATCCTAAGAATTTATAATAAAAAATACAGTATGTATTCATGAATAAAAATACATTTTATTATTCAGAACCATATAGCCTGTATGAATATGATGATGAGCAAATAATTACATTTTTGTAATATGTTCTTTGGACCCCCTCGAAAACTAGATGATTCATCTCAAGGGGTTATTCTTCCAATAAATTTGAAATTACATTTATTTGAACATTTACACATTAAAACCGACAGACTACTTTAACTAACTTTACTTTCCAGCAACAGAGAGGGTTTGTTTATGTATGCTATCTCTGGCTTTGGTGACTAATGGGTATCACAAAAGTCTGTAAAAAACTATGACTTAATAGAACAGTACCCCTGGGTACAAGTTAGTGGGTCTGTTGAAATGTGCCTCAGTTTCATCTATGTCATACATGTTATGTTATGCTAATTGATGTCTTAGAGATTCCAATAGGAGAAGACAGGGTTATTCATGTATACATCATGTGTGACTTGCATACATGGGAGGCTATATTACATTACATTTAGTGTCTTAGACACTTTTCTCCAGCGCCACTTACAAGTTAGGCTGAGAACAACCAGTGTACAATCAAAATTGGAGTGGCTACAGAAAAAGGTTATAGTGCTGCACAACCTAGTTAAAAAAACTAAAACTGAGTGCAAAAGTAGCCATGGGAATCATGAATGTAAAGTTATTGATAGTAATTTGGAGGCTATTCAAACATTTAACAAAACATCCTTTACAGACCTATATCATTAATCAATAAGGTACAGGAGAAGGAAATTGATATAGGAGTTTTATTGAGTTTCTGGCACCATAGGGCGACCTAGAAGCAGAAGTCATTTCTCCAACCTTGCCACCTCAATTCACTGTGGCAAACTTTTCAAATTGACCTTGAACAAGCCGCTAATACCAGTCTGGATCAGTAGATTAAGTTCTAACATCCATGGGAGAGATCAAGACGGGGGTAGAATTTCCATATAGGGATCAATAAGTCAAGTCAATTTTATTTGTATTGCCCGTAATCACAGTTGGTCTCCAAGGGCTTTACAGGCAATAAAGGCAAATACAATAACAAATTATCGTTACCATTATTACCTTTGCTGCATCTGAGAAGGCATATCGATTTTCTTCTGAAAATGCTTATACCCTATCTTATACCCTAACTTTTGTAGTTCATTGATCAACTTGTCTTGATTACAAAGTCTCTTTAGGAGTTAAGATGATATCTCTCCAAAGCTTTCTTGAAATCAAAAAAATCAAATCAAAGCCCTTGAATCTTTAAAAGGGAACCGTCACACTCAGCTGTTTTCTAATATAAGAGTACTGCTTCATGCACGTGTTATAAAGTGTGTCAACACAAAAAATGCTGAAAAGTTGGACCATTAACGACATTGGTCCAGGATTAGTATTTTCCGTTGGTCCAATTTGGAAAAAGGACGTCAATGGTCCAACTTTTTTGGGGAAACAGAGTTGATGTTGCGGACAGCGATTGTTTTCACAACACGTGTGAATGAAGCAGTACTCTGTTACATTAGAAAATAGCCAAACAGTTCCCCCTTTAAGTAAAGTTCCCCTAGAATATTCTACTATAGGGGACAGACCAAGTTCAATCTCCACATGAATTTTGGTAAGTAAAGTAAGTAAATACAAATTTGGTAAAGAAAACGCTTTCCTGGGTAAGCAAAAAAAAGCGTGTTTCTGACATACAATTCTACTTTCTTGCTGTGCATTATGTAGGGGATCGGGATAGTATTCTGGTTAAGCCTAACCCCTCCCTGCTTGCAGGAGAAACTATACAGGCACATTCATTGAAGTTCAGTGGGCATTATATTTTTCAAATTGTATCGGAAATGGATGATAAAAACTTTTTAAGACCATGATTCCACAACTTTTAATCATCATAGAGAATTGGAATTTATTCTCAAAGTATTTCCACCCTACTTGGACAATTTGATAACAAAACAAATCCACATAATATGCTGTTATACTATTTTGCTGTTATGCTAGTTTTTCCTTTTTCCATTGATGAGGAGGGCTAATTATTATAAAGAGACGACTTGCTATGGAGACAAAATTCCCACAAATTTCAGTTAATAAATGTTCCTTCTGTACAAAGACCACTATTGGACTATATTGGATGATGCACTGTTTTTTGTCGAAAATTAGGTCTTCTTGATAAAGGGGAAAATTGTCGTTTAGTTTATTTATAATAAGAAGAGATTATAAATAACAACGGAGGAGCTGCCTAGTAATGGGAGAGAACAGGAGACATTAAAACAAGCTAAAGTGACAAGGAGTACAGGAGGTGATTGGGTGGGAGGAGAGCCGGCATTATTAGCAGATGAGTCAGATAAGCAACACAAAAGGGGGGAAAAAAATGAAAATTTCTTTCTTTTGCTTTATCTTCTGTTAAAAATCCAGGAGAGGGAAAAGATGAGTGGCACACAGAATGTGGAGCTAAATGGAGTTCTGGAGGAGGAATGGGTGGAAGTAGAAGTCACTGCAGTGTTTTTGTGAAGTCATTACAAGCACCCAACCCCGAGTCCCTGTGCGAGTTGTTTTGGGAGTATTGCTTCTCAACACTTCAACATCCTGTTGTTCATATCCACACCTAGTTAAGAGCAGGAAGGGCAGAGTGCAAATGAGAAGTGCTGTTAGAATTAGACTAGAAAAACAAATCGTGGGAGGTTATTGTCTACCGCCTCCTGTCTGCGTGTGTCTTTACCCAAACAACCAAAGAAAATGTACGTTTTCTTACATTATGAAAATGAAATATTGCCTTGGTGTACAAGTTCTACCAATGTATACCAAGGCTAAGAGTAATTATCGCTCTTAAGCACTTACATGTGAACATAAAAAACACTAAATACCCTTAATACTGTGCATAAAGGGTTTATTCACAATTTGTTTATCTAACATACAAAATAGTGATATAGTCAGTTCATACATAGACCTGTTATTCTTTGTGTATTATTTTCAAATAAATCACTTCACCTCAAAAGGTACATTCAAAACTGATTTAATTAATGTGGCAGATCGGAAGACATTGAACCTTTTAACATTGAACCTGTAATAGTCTGCTACAAGTACTCTTATTTTTCATTTCATTCATATTATGCAAATTTACAATACAAATAAATGAACAACTGATCATGTTAAAATTCAACAGAAATGGCCTGATATATAAATACATCAAGATACAATCATGACGTTATTTACATTCAAGTCCAAGCACATCTTCTCAAAAACACTCCATCAAAGTACATACATGCACAACTCTGCTACATCCCTGCGGTCTGTAAAGTTGTCGACAGCCAACGACACCACCTCTGCTTGTTTTAACTCATCCAAAAGGGTTTCAAATACATATGTTACAAGAGCTTTGACTCTTCTGATCGGACATTGGTATTTTTCGGATAGACAAAATTATGTTCTTCTTCACCTTATCCTCGGTCACTACATCTTCAAGGACGGTTAGCATGCAGTCTTTCACTCAAGTTGAATTGTCGATTTTCATTGTCTACCTTTGGCCTTTTCAATGTGGACAATGACATTTTAGCTCTCAAAACATTTTGCCACAGCAGAGACGGACGTTGGCGAGCGCGCAGATTGTGCAGGGTCATGGGCGGGACAAAGTGGATAAAACTGTTTCCTATTGGAGGAACTTGAACTGGCTCTCATTGTTGCTCAGAAACTGTTTTCTCTGGAAAAATCTATTCTAATTGTTTATGTTGTAATTAATAACTTGTGGGCCGGATCAAAATGATCCGCGGGCCGGATGTGGCCCACAGGCCACCAGTTGAATAGGCCTGTTGTATACATGTATAGAATTTCTAATTGTGTGTGGTGGTTGGCTGGCAGAGTGCACAATGGCAGTAGTAGTAACTAAGTGTAATATACGTACTATATGTGTGTTTTATTTCTCTAAAACAACAGGACAGCTCTTGGAAAAGGCTTTGGCATCACTCTTTGGCTATGCTAGACACACACTACTTATGTGCAGGAGAAAAACGTCTTATGTTATTTTATAGAAATGTGGGGGGCTTTTCCTTCATGCTGTCATGCACACATGACAAAGACAAATTGATCAGTGTTTTAGCTTTTGCTGTAAAAAGATGTGCACATCTCAGCACAGTGCTCCCCTGTGGCGATGCATCCAAACCAGGCTTTGCATCACTTGGCCTAAAAGTTCAAACTATTTAGACCATTAGCTCCCTGCTGCCGCTGACCTCGCAAAGCAGCACTATTTTTTTTTTTATAGCTTGATGTCAGAGGAGATCAGCAGCAGACTGTAAGAAATACTATTACACGGTGTACCCACTCTTAGTTGGCAAAATGATGGTCTTCATTATCTTCATTCCCTGTTGTGGTTCTGTGTGCGGACTATTTCTAGATCTCTGCGTAGACTACTGTAACTCCATATGTAGGGGACTTCAGAGAGCAGCTGCACAGCAGGTAAGATCTTAACCCCGCCCCCCACACGTCTCGGTAGCTGCCCGGAGGAACCGGAGGTTTGTACAAAGGCGCACTGAGCAGCCCCACCATGTCCAAGAGCACTTAAGCCCCACAGTCAAAGAGGCAGGGGAGCAGCTCTCCTATCCAGACAAACCAGGAGCTCTGGCAGATTACAATCCTGCTCTGCCAGTTTTCCATACCGTCCTCTCACTCATGCTATGCAGTGTCATCATTTTTTTTATGTTGGAAAAATGTGGATTATGGTGTGCACATGAACAGCCCCTGTGCATAGAATTGCTTGGGCAGGCCATTTTGTGGTAGTAGACCTCCAGATATTGTCAACTGCTGACTCGGCAATACTAGTGATGCTGCAAATTGCATTGTCTCATAGTTTGTGCTGTTGTAAGGTCTTCAATTTTCAGTGGAGTGGAAGATTTGGAGAGAATGATGTGAGTGATTTATGTAGGCAGAATGATTGAGTTGACCGTGAGAGATGGTAAGGGTAGCAGAGCTGAGTGTGGCAGATGGCAGCATACTGCAGTCGAAGCAAACCCATCATTAGAGGAGTTTCCATACACTCTGGTCCTCTCTTCTTCTCCGTTGTGTTGAGATTTCTGTTGGGATTTTGGAGAGACACAAAAAACTTCACAAGCATTAAAAGGGTTCAACATATATTGGATATTCAACAATATCTTGGTTTATTCAGGGAGAACTGGGTGATGTGTAGTTTGAGATTAAAGGTCAGATTAAATCAGTTTTGCATCATAAATAAGAAATTTGATCTGTTAAATTCCATATTTCCATTTGAATTTATCATTTAAAAACGATGGTTAAGTAATTATTATTTAAGTTACATTTATGTTTGACTACTGGCAGACTTTAACACATTTCATAGGCAAGTCCATAGGTGTTTTATATAAAATTCAGGTATCTTATTTCTGATTTTGTATCGATTGATATTTCTCTTTTTCCTCCCTCCTTTCATTGGTGTATTTTTCTATGTGTTGTAATTAAAGACAACCTTTTGCAGAGAGTTTTTGAACCATTTTTCTCAATCACTCAAATGCAATTCCTGAAATACTGATTTCGATTTAATTACCCCTGGTATCATTTCAGTTTAAACTTTTCTCTGAAGAGTATTTGCTTTTACTTTATAGTCATATATTCTATATACTTTTCAATGTGATTATTTCACCATTTCATGAGCACATACACAGTTGAGGTTGAGTTGACACATGTATCAGGGTAATCTGAAACAAATGACGATGTCAATTCATCACCGTTGAGTAATTGTTTTGACTCCCCGACACCCCTCCCTATCCATCCTAATATCGCCGTCCTAATAGAGTGTCACATATGGAGAGTGTAAATGTTCAAGCCCTCAATCAGTAACGAGCGTAAAACTACACTAATTCAGAAAGGCTCTGATGAGGTAGGTGCACCTCTTCAGCAGCCATCGAGTTGTATTAGGTTGCTTGTTGAAAAACGTATTGTTGCTGATGTTTCAGTGTTTACGATTTTTTTAGCAGCAGTACTGAGGTTTGTGTGAGGTGCACTGTGTTGATGTGCACGGTGCTGATGTGCGCGTGCACGGCACTGATGTGTTAATGATCGTTTTAATATTCTGGTTTGGTTTGGCGCTATTCTTCAAATGGGATTTTTGCTGCTAGCTAAAATCTCTAAAAAACAAATCTCTTTTCCCAGTTAGGAACCGGGAATGTGACCTTTGGTCATTTTCCAAGAAGTGCTTTAAAGTTGTAAAACCCTGTTCTCTGGTAACAATTGACCAAGCGGTTGGTTTTGGCTTGATAAGCTCATTCCTTTCATCATTGGTTTAATTGGGTGAGGATGCAGAGTAAATTCTTAATCACATGCTATTGGACAAGCAGGAAAATGGCCTAAAGACACCATGACACAGAAATGTACTTTTTAACTTGATAGCTTATCTCTCTGAATCAGACACACTGACTTGGAGATGTGCCATAGCACAGAAGCAGGAATGTCTATTCAGTTCCATTTTTTAATTTAATTTAAAGTTATACACACACAGACCTTATTGTCACCTTCAATTTTGTGTCTATTTCTAAGAGGTACTGTGTGTTTGTCTGTTTTCGTCTTCCCGTTTTAAGCTGGGATTTAAAATCGCACCATCGTTCTCTTGTTAGGGGTTGGTACTTGTGCTTCTGGAGAAAACCATACGACCTTGTAATACATTTTGTTATACAGAGAATTGCACCCTGGAACCCTAAATGGCTGTGACGTTCACTTTTGATTACATTTTGATCGACTATTTGAATACGGCATAAAATCAATATGAAAAAAAATAATTTTAGCTTAGACAGGCATGGCATGGTTTGTGTGAAAAGCAATTTCCTCCACATTTTGATTTTCAAGTGTAAAGCGAAACGCCTCACACAGCCAATATTTTATTTAGCAGTAGGCCTGCATGCAAAGAGAGAGGGAAGACGAGGAGAATACTCCCACACACACACACACACACACACACGCCCACAGGCTTGTTATTGGGCCTACCTAGTGATCCCCACATGTCTCCATTCATACACTCACATACAACCACAGAGCCCCGAGGGCGTGTTCACACTGTGCTCCTTTTTACTAAAATAGGCACCACCTTTTTCACGACGGCCAAAAGGTGTTTACATTAAAGCCAAAATACCACAGGGGTTTTACATTAAAACCTATGGGAAATGGCCAAAAGGTTTTTACGTTAAGACCTATGAGAAATGACCATAAGGTGGACGTTTTTTTAAAATGCGCCAGTCAGTGTGTTGTTGTTTTTGGCCCGAGCCGAGCGCTTTCAAAAGTTGAGAATAGTTGTAACTTTTTTTAGGAATGCGCGTATGACGTGGGACGCTTTTCATCAGCTGACCAATCACGACGAAGAAGAGGTGGGGTTGCGCAGCAGGCACGCGGATGGCACCGTTGACGACAACAAGAACAACATTCAAGATGAAGAAAACGTTGCTACCGGTGCTACCGCTCTCGCTTCCGGTAGAAAGGTTTGGCCATGGCGATATAGGTAAAAGTATTTGGCAAAATACAAGGTTAAAATATAGCTAACATTGTTGCGCTAATGTTACCGGACATAGCTACAATGTATCGAACTGATCATTGTTGTTATGGAAACTGCGCGTCGCGAGATCTGCTTTTTTCTGTTTGTTTTCATTTTCAGCACAAAATGCGCTCCAGGCAGCGCTTTTTCTTCATAAAAGGCGGACAGTGTGAACACACCCTTAGACTTGATTGTATTAGATTGAACTGCTTTTATAGTTATGATCATAAGACTTTCATAAACTGGCTTCTTTCTTTATGCTTGGTAGACTTCAAGACCACGTGGCAAAAAAGCATAGAAAAGCCCCCTATACTCTCTCTGTCTCTCTCGCTCTCTTGCTCTCTCTCTTTCTGTCTCTTTCTGTCTCTCTCTCTCTCTCCCCTCCACTACATTTACATTTACATTTAGGGCATTTAGCAGACGCTTTTATCCAAAGCGACTTACAAGTACATTTGTTTGAAAGAGACAGCAATATATTGCTGAGGTAAATAAAGATACGAATAGAGCAGGTCTTCCAGCATTCCAAATTGCAGGGTAATAGCTAAATATTCCCACCGCTAGGATGCCTGCATAAGAACAGGGAAGTGCAAAAGTAAGTGCAAAAAGGCAAAACACAAGAAGCCAGGTACAAGTGTCAATCACAGTGTCAATACAATGCAATACAAAGTGCAAGAGAAGGGGAAGTTATGCAGAGTCCAGGTGAACTCTGAACAGATGGGTCTTGAGTCTCTTGCGGAAGGTGGAGAGGGTCTCTGCCGTCCTGACGACGGCTGGTAGCTCATTCCACCACTGTGGTGCCAGAACGGAGAAGAGTTGGGAGTTGGCAGAGCGATGTTTGCCGGTTCGGAGTGATGGTGGTACCAGTCGTCCCGCTGAGGATGTTGAGCAGAGTGATCGGGCTGGTATGTGGGGTCTGACCAGTGTTTGGAGGTAGTACTACAATAATACTCTAATACTACACCAAGGTTTCTTGCGGTGGGTGAGGGAGAGACTTTGACACACCGAGTGAAGGATTTATTAGAGCATACATGTGCTTGGATAGAGGCTCTCTGGGCAATACCAGGCGGTATAGACAGACAAGGAGTGAGAGAGGTTGAAGAAAGAGAGAAGAGAGGGAAAGAGAGAGAGGTAGAGAGAGAGAAAAGAGAGAAAGGGAAAGAGTTGAGTTAGGCAAGTTGAGTTGGGTAAGTTGAGTTGGGTAAGTTAAGTTAGGCAAGTTCAGTCTGGTAAGTTAAGTTAACATCTGCTTGCGGCGCAGGTTCTCCACCAGCTTCGCCTACTATGGCCTCTCCATGGACCTCCAGAAGTTTGGCGTGGACATCTACCTGATCCAGGTGATCTTTGGCACCGTGGACATCCCGGCCAAGGTGGTCATCACCATCTCTATGATCTACTTCGGACGCCGGGTCTCGCAGTGTGGTGGCCTCATCCTTGCCGGCATCGCCATTCTGTCCAACCTGTTGGTGCCGTACGGTACGTTACCGTAGCAACCTGTAGACCCAACCTGTTGGCGCCTCACAGTACGTTACCATAGCAACCTGTAGACCCAACCTGTTGGTTCCTTATGTGACGCACATGAAATGTATGGTCACATTTAATGTAATTTTTTAAAATGTTTGTATCGTTGGTGTGCGAGTGTTTTTTCTGTAAGAGAAATATGCTAATCTG
>OMNR01000193.1:0-11403 GCA_900303205.1 Mora moro
GATAGAGTGGGTGTGTATGTGTGTATGAGCAGATGTGCGTGTATTTGTGTGCGCTTTTGTCTCCCGTGCCGTCACGCCACACTGCTGGCCTCCTCACCTGGTTTGGGGCCCCCGGGGAGGCGAGCCTCAGATGGTTAATTATCTCTGGTCTGAGCACGGAGGCCCCCCAGCCCTTGGGGCGGCCTGCCTACTGAGCTCCCTGCTGGCTGGCCAGGGGGGGTGTCCAACAATCTGGCTAATAACGATTCATGTAGCTGCCAATCCGCCTGCCCAGCGCATCAATATCCCCGTCCTCCGTGGAGCAAGAACATCAACGACGACGACAACAACAACAACAACAACAACAACACAGGCTCTGGTGCCGGGATGGCATGGCAGACAGACACGGAGGGTTTTGGAGGCAGGAGGAGATCTTAACGCTAAAATGGCTGGAAATTAGGATAAGGTCTTGTGAGCCTGTGCGTTTTGGTATTGTGGCATGGATTGTTAACGGAAAAAAAAAACCGGGTGTATGCGAGGGCTGTCTTAATTACGTGGAACAGCGGGAGATGCTTCAGAGTGCTGCTCTTATAATGGCAACAGGACAGAGAGAGACAACAGGGACATTGTGGCCCAACGCGTGGAGTCTTGTGGTCTACAATTGGCCCTTATTGCAGATTCTCATCACTTTGAGACGCCGGGGGGACATTTTATCCACAGCGTCTCTGCCACGCTGGGTTTAATTCATAAAGGACAACGCACGACAGACAAAAACACCTGGGACAAAAATGCTTGTGTTTTTGCCAAAACAAACAAATCTTGGTTAAACCAACATTCGGTTTTTTGTGGGGTTTTTTTTGCATTAGCAACACATTCGTTACACAACATCGTTCTCTATTTTGGACCAACCATTGTTTCTTGTGAACTATTTTATCCTGTTCTTATAGAGGCACAACGAAGCCCGGTTTTAATAAAAGCTCTTTCATCACCCCAGTTATGCCACACGAAAAGTCAAACCTCCTAAAAACACAGTCGTTGTTCATTCTCCCCGCGTCCACAGACAAATATTGCTGCTAAGTAACACCACAGCTAGTGATCAATCATATCACCTCTCTGAACCATGTTGTGCAATTCATTAAGAGCCAAACAAATGGGCCGAAGCCGGGAAGCGGCTGTTCCTAGGACTAGCTAATGCAAATCTCAGCACAGTTACAAATTAGTTGGACAATATCCTTTTCTTTTCTTTTTTTGCCTTGCACACTAAATTCGCCTTTGGCAATGCAAAAAAAAAAGAGAACCCAGACTACGCATTAAACTTGCAAAGGTAGGAGAAATGTGGGTCTGCAGACATCGGGTCAGAGCATCGTGTTGACCGGAAGGTTGTGGCGGTGCTTAGAAACACTGGACGTTTATCCGGGTGGATCACTGTCAGGTGAAACATTTTACCATTCATAAAAAAGCCTCTCTTTATAACCAGTACACATCTAACAAGACAGAAGTATGTCCATGTGAGTGCAGAAAAAAAAAATGATTCATACATTTAGTTGAGAAGAAAATCCACAAAATAAAATGAATACAAATATAAACATTGTACAATAATATTCACATAACATAACATAACATAACACCAAGCCTACTAATTAATGACAACCGCTTCTCATGCAATGTGCATATTGCTTGCCCTATTTTAAGAACGGGTGTTAATTAATAAATTAACCCCTATGACAAGAAGCAGCCTACTATTATAAAATACAATAAGGCAGTTAATATGCTAATGTCCAGGAGCCCAGTGCGGTGTACATTGTGGGTGAACGATGCATGTTTTGCGACCCCAAACCATCGGCATTTATTATCATTTTCCCGTCCTGACGATGGTCACGGATAGGGAGGAGAGAGTTCCGCGCGTCGTCCCTTTCAAACGCGGACACTGACGCCGCGGACCACCGCCTATCTCCCCGAGACAGACACCCGGAACAATAAATCGCACCGTTTGGTTTTCCTCCGTGCCATTTGAGTGCAGTCGATTGTTTTTGGTAACTCCTCCGGTCTGCGTTAATACCCCCACCCCCACCCCGAATGCCCACCTTCTATCTGGCCGTTTAAAATTCATATAGCGCAACGGGCTGATTACTTTTTACACACGCCTTTGCTTTCGCCTCTGCCTTCTTTGACCTCCTGTCGGCTCATTAGCATAAAGCTCCGTGCGGGAGAATGAGCCGTCCTCTGCTCCTTTGTGCCACTGTAATTGCGTTCGTAATTTGGGGAAAGTGGGGGGAAAAAAGCAAAGGCCACGCAGGGACATAAATTAAGGAAAGGGCAAACGCTATCGCCCTATATATACAGTATATTGAATCAAAGGGCTTTTAATTTGCAATATCTATCTCTCGTGTGTTACTTCGTATCCAGAACACCAATGGCACGCCGGTATTTCTAACACCAGCGCTGACTGTGCGTAAATGCCTTCCTACGTTTGTGTTTTTACGCCTCCTACCTTCCAGTGAACACGCACCACTTCTTTGGCCTGCGGTTATTTGCCAGGAGTAGCTAACCCACGACTACCAATGCATGCAGTGCAGATAATAACACCCAGCCTAATGATGTGAGATGGCTATTACTGAACATGCCAACAACGGGGGGAAAAAACATTAGTTGTGGCATTATGATAAGTGTTCACTCTTTAAGCTAATAATAGCCTACTAATACAAATAGATATTAAATATAATCACACATAGGTCTGCTGTACATATACAATGTTATTATTAAAGGGACTGAAACAGCCACTCCTTGAGTCGTTCAATTCAGGGAATCAGTTTGACCGCCAGACGTTTGTTTTCGTAACGTTCCATAGAAATGAGCTTTCCCATATAGCTTGGTCTTCATAGTGTGTCACAGCTGGTGATGTTTGTCTCATGTAGTTACTCCAGTTAACAAACTAGACAACGTACAGGAGGCAGAATGGTGAACGTCATCACATTAGACTCATAAAGTTTATATAGTATAAGGTCTTTAGGTCTTTATTGTAATAGTTTTTCCAATGGAAACATTGTTTCTGCATACTGTGGGGTATGTCTGCATGATGGCACTGATTACGCTCCTGCTGTAAGGATACAGGTAAACAAGCAAGCTGTTTTATTTAAATTGTATTTAATAAAAACAAAAAAAACTTTGTCTCTAAGTCTCATTTGCATTTCAGGTGGACCAACTCCTACACCTACATGCCAATCAGCAGGCTGCGTTCACACCCAGAGTTATGCAGGGATGTAAATACAACACAAACTGTGCAGGGGAGAGCGACTGGGGGGGGCTTTTCAGTCACAGCGAAATGCTACGGTTCGAAATAACCAGCGGAAAATCCCACACAACCTTTTTCAAGGTTAAGCATTTGGAGATAACAAGATCCCGCCGCGATAGGCACCGCATAGATAAGAAATATACATTTTATAATCAAATATTGATTTTGTTTTCTATCTTGCTTTCTGGCACATTCAATCAAACTGACTTTGTCATGATGACAAAGAAACATTTCATGAACTGTAATTCTCATGCTTGGAAGGGAAAGAAACGCACTTTCACAATTACCCTTATTACTATTTTGTGTGTTGTGTGTACTTCTTTTTAATTTTATTATCAAGTACTTTTGCTTGATAGTGTAGAATAAATTGAGAACGTAATGGATGAAATGTGTCTTGATTACATTCTACACGTTCAATAATTGAGTACACTTACTATGAAGTACTGTTGGGAGTAATACTTGTACCTAAGTAGCACAATTAACTCACCTTTAATTAATTCACCATAGTACGGCTTTCTTAAATATTATTATTTTGATAATTGATGTTTTGAAGTCACAGGGATTTTAACAGTGGTGGTCATTTAAATTCAACAACAACAAAATAAGGTCATAGTTGTCAGAGATGACGTATCAAATACTTGTAGTTCTGACATATTTTACAAACTTTTAGTATTATATGACTCACCTAATCAATAATGATTTATCTGCAAAATACCTATTGATTGAGTAGCATATTATCTTAATGTCAAGATGTATTCGGTAAAGGTCTTTGGGGAGTTGTTCATAAATATATGTCATGAAGTTCAATGTTTATTGATTCACTCCCACAGAATCGCCACTACTTCAAATATCTCAGCATCTGTCCGGCCCTTTCTATAATCGTGTACATTGACGTTGTTTTGTTTAGTTTTGGATCTTAAGGATATCTACTGTGAAATGTCAGATGCAGTTCCACCTTTATCCATCCACCCTATGGTGTGATTGTGTGTTCTCGATTCAGCCGTTGTCCTTATTTAGCTCATAAGCTCAGCAATCCCTTCACATGTCCGCCAATCCACCCATCCATCCGTTCATCCATATACCTCTCTGTCTATTCATCCATCCATCCATTGCTCATGTCTGTCGACACTTTCTCCATTCCTGCCGTCCGACCCAAGCCATCAACCTATCTCCTGCCTCCTACCCCCTCCTCACATATGATATATATGAACACCCCCACCCCTCCCCCCTCCATACCTCATGTTATTGTGTTAATATATTGAGGCTGAGGAGGTCCACGCCTGGCCTGATTCAGTGGCAGTTGGCCAGGAAGCCAACCGTGGAACCAGGACAACGGGTTCCGTCCATCTGGATGAGTAACTACGGCGACCGCTCCCTGACCTGCCGGAGGAGAGCCAGAGACAGACCCTCGAAACCAAAGAGAACCAAATAATAATAAAGACAACAAATGTATGTGTAAATGTATGTGTACTATACTATCTGAGAGCTGTACTGTATATTCCCAAAGCAGTGATGAATCATATACTTATGCTGAAAATATATTGTACAAATATACTGTTAATCCTGTTAGAAAAAGAAGCAGACACGGGTTCTCAATAGCCGCTAAGGAGTGTAAATAATTAAAATACCAGTACATAGTTGTGTAAGTGCAGCTCAGTGAGTTCCTCCCCCCTCCAGAGTACTCCCGTAAAGAGAAGACAGGTGATTAGTACACTGACAACACCAGCTAGCTCACCGGTCTTCTAATCAGGTCCCGAGAGCCACGCCCCCAACTCTCTCTCCGCCCACTGACATAGCTCCACCCCCCCACACCTCCACACCTATGTTTAGAGATTAGTTAATAGGCCTATAACCAAAGAAAAAACTATACCTTTTTTTGCAATTGAAGTACACCCTCCAATCAACCTTTACTAGAAAGAGTTTTTCTGAGATCTAAAAAAAAACACCTCGCCCTCCTTCCGAGTTCTTGGAAAGAGGGCGAGGTGTTATCCCCATGGTTACGACCACGGTCCAACTTTGTGCTACTTTTTATGCTAGTACCGTGGGCCACACACTGTGGCGTTATACTGTAAGGTGCCCATCACACTGTAAACTTTTGCAGGCTGTAAACCGTGAGGCGCTCTGCGCTGACAGAGCAGAGCAGCGCGCCTGTTTACTGTTACAAAGCAGCCGTGGAACATCTGCATCGGAAACCTACAATGACGGTGGGCGCTTTTTTCCCAGAGTTTACATTTTTTATCAACTCGGGGGCGTACAAGGGCGCTCGCAGCAGCAAAACGTGAGGCGCTCAGCAGTACAACAGCAGCGTTCAAAATGCTCGGTTCCCATAGCTGTTCAAACACGTTTGGGTCGGGCCTCCCCTTTATGTTTGTGTTGGTTCAGGCTCTTGGTATAAACACCCTGTGTGTTTCAGTTCAAGTTGTTCTTGTTGGTGAAGCTGTGTGGAGAGCATGTCAAGCTCTGTTTTCAAGTCTGATGGGCCCAAGTACTGTGGTTTCCTTTTTTGTTGTTGTTAGAAGGCCCCTATTTCACCACCAGGTGTGAGTGTGATTAGCCGTAAGCCGAGTGGGAGTGTCCACCCAGATGTATGATGACTAGACCAGTCTACCAGCCTACCCAGTGGACTGTACCAACTGGTAGGCTTATCTATCCATCATACATCTGGGTGGACACTCCCACTTGTGATGTCACTATGTCACAATGACAATTTTAGTCACATGGCAATTTTGATGGCTTGTAAAGGCCAATCACACTCAAACCTGATGGAAAAATAGGGCCCCTTTAATATTGAATATGTGCTATTCTTGCTCTGTAGTTCGACAGGTGTAGTCACTTCTTCCAGATGAAGAACATCTCCTTCTGTGGATGCCACCCTAAGAACAACTGGTAAGTCACCACAGGAGCTATGCTAGCAGCTACCGGGCCCTGCTTTCGCTATCTTTCACTGAGCTCTGCCTTGTGGGGCATCACCGGTGGCATCATCTTGTTTCCTTTCTCTTCCAGTTACTTTGGGTTCATCACTAAGCACCCAATGCTGAACAGATTCGCTTGCCATGTGTTCGTATCCCAGGAGTCGATGCGGCGTGTAGCAGAGTGTGTTGGGTGAGCCATCTTTACAGATACGCAGGACAAAGCAGGTTTCCAGATCAGTTGTGAACCAAATCTAGGCATCTATTTTAATTTGCAAATTCTACTGCCTTTTTGTTTTAGTCACTTAAGTGACAACAAATAATAACAATAATAATCACATTTGATCTTGTATCACACATTGTGTAGGCGTGTGTGTCTACATGCATGCGTGTGTATATTTGTGTGTGCACATTGATACACGTGGGGGTGTTACAGAGGTTAAATAATGATCAGCTCATCTTGAGGCTGGCTAATCTTGATCTGTATTGGACGGATAGGGTTTGAATAATTAAACAGGCTGCTGGCTGCATGACAAAGGAGCTGAGAGCTAAGCGACACTAGAAGCAGGAAGGACAGACAACACCACCCAGCTCTTTCTTCTGGGCTGTTTTTCAAACAGCCTAGAGGTTAAAGATTGTAAATGACTGTAGAACTGTTTGGACTGGAAAATAATTACAATATCCAAGCATTTTGAACAGACCGTACCAGCCTTTTCTCTGTAACTCAAAGCTAAACTCAGATAGGTAGGGCTCAAGGTAGGGCTCAAGGTAGGGCTGGACGATTCCAGATGTTTTTTTTCCATGTAACGGAATTGATGGAGTCCAAATTTTAAAAAAACCACAAAAAAATACATTACGTTTTATTTTTCCCTCGTCTTGGATACGAGACATGGATCAGACCAAAACAATCAAACACAGATTGGTATAGATATAGATAAAAACAAACAACTTACAAACTCACTACATTCGATAGTTTATTTGATTCCACAGCCGGAGTCGACGCTGTTTTGTTTTTAGAATCGAATGTCAGAATTGACGTGATTGGAGCCGACTCTTTTGGAGAGTTGTTACGCAGATACGCAAGGCGGGTGTACAGGGATTTGGGTCTCAGTGGCTTCTGCCGTCGTCGTGTGGTGGTCATCGTAACGTCATACGTGCTCTGCCTCTCGTATCTACACAGGAAAGCCTTCCAGGAATACTACCAGGAGCACCTGGAGTACGCCTGCCCCACCGAGGACATCTACCTGGAGTAGGACGGGTTACCGCGGCAACCTCCTTATTGGCTTCACACAATCTTTCACAGCTTGTGTACATTTTGCAACTTGGCCACCAGAGAGCGCTGCTGCGGCTGCTGGGAAGCGGGACACATTCTTCACTGTAAAAATCCCTCTCAAACCTGGGGACGTTCATTTGATTTCTACAGTATGCAAGACCACTGGACTGATTACGTTCATATATTCATCTGTTTATTTTCCATCACCTTGATGGATGGATTGCTTGTTTCTTTCCTCCTTTTGTATTATATGAAACCAAGAATCTGAGCACCTTTTAATTTGTAGATTTATCTTCCATTTGGAAAGAAAATACGAATAATGTAACCTACTAATGCTGTTTCATCTCTCTGTGCATGTTAAGGTTTAATGCACACAGACACAGCCAAATCTACTCTTACAACACACAATAGACAAACAGAAATCTCTACAAAAGGAACTGGTGTAGAATTGATTTGTTGGCAGTTGGTGAACTGTAAATATGTAATTGTTCAATACCAACTGCCGGGTTTGATTTCTACTCATGGTGACATTGGAGCAACGTAGAGAGAGAAATACAGTGAGCTGTCCTTTGTCCGAGGTTACCCATGTGTTTGCATATGACATGTCGTGTATGTTGTAAATATATGTATAGAAAGTATAGACACGGGTTATGTAGGTAGGCTATCACTCATAACGAACAGGAAGAGAAGGGGACAGGGGGAGGGGAAGCGTGGCCGAGTGGCTGAGAGGGTGACGTGTGATCTGAGATGTGAAGACGTAAGGAGTAGCAGGCCTCTTTAGTGTCCACTGCTACGCTTGTCAGCCGGGGGTATGAACAGAGGCTGTCGTGCGAAAGATTTGAATTGTTTAGAAAAGCAACAAAAATATGATGGGTTGGATCAACAACAAAAAAAAAGGAGAAACTCCAGACAACTTGGACCTCATCCCTCCCACAGATAGTCTTTTAACTCAAACTCACTTACGTAAAAGCTGCTAATAATGAAAGACAAAATGAAACTGCCCCTACCCTTTCACCCGTCGGTGAATAATATTGCAAACGCAGTTGGGGCCGCTGTCTAAGAGCTGGTTGCAAATGATCAAATCCTCAATTCCATGATTGTTTGATCAATTGCTTTCAAACCCTTGAATCGTGCACCGGCTCACTTTGCTGAGAATTGCATTGTTCGATAGGCTAAGTAAATCCCAGGCAAGAAACCACATGGGTCGTGCAATTCAGTGCGACGTTCAGGTCAAATAAATACACATGGAAGCCATATTACCACTGAATTAACGACCGGCTGTTCTACAGACACCGTAAGAGACCTAAGACCGTAGTCCTACTACTGCCACTAGTATAGGGCCAGGTGTGCAGTAACCCGGGTGTGACGACGTTTAAAGACTTGAAACATGACGCCAACCCCCCCCCCCCCAACAGGTGATTATTTATTGGATGTAAGTGAGTTTGTTCCTTTTAACATAATCGTTGTCTACTCATTCTCGTATGCAATTACACACAAGCTTTGGGGTGGCTGTTGAACTCAAACTGCAATGCAGTGTGCCTGCTAACACATGGGCGCGGAGGTCGTGGGTTCCTTCAAGCTATAGCCAGTAGATAAACATGTTCTGTTAGACTCACGTTCAAAGCCGCGGCTGCCCTCTGTGACCATTCGAAGGAGGAGTTGAGACAGTTGAAGAGGGAGTTATGGCGTTATTCACATGTGTATTGCTGTCAGTTAGATTATGTATATACGAATAGTGAATCTAAAAGATAGTGCTGTGTCATTTATGTTAACTATGTTATTGAAATAAATATGTACATTACTTAATAATAATTTAGAAAAATTAACAAAAAAAAAAAAGGAAGTGCAAGAGAAAGAAAAAAATGAAAACGTATGTGATCTGCAATCATTTTAGTTCAGTGTCATGTGCCCACACAGCGGTTATTAATAATACAGTGTCCGTCACAAGGGCTGTGGTTTCAGTTCCTGGTAATTCCAAAAAACTCCTATTGTATAACATGACCACGTGAGTCCTGAACAATGTGCTGTTAGCTGCTTTAGGATAACCATGATCGCATTCTGCCAGTTATAGCTAGCGCTGTCGAGCTCCGAACACACGCCTCTTCTCTGATCTGTACCTCTTTGTTCTGAGTTTCCTTTTTATATTTTACAGTGTAGCTAACTGGCTCTGTTGTGTGACATAGCGGTGTAAGCTAACTTCTGAGGAACACTGGCATAACTCCTCCAAGACCCACATTACAACAGCAGTTATACCAAACATTTGACTTTATTACATATACACAAATTCTTCACTGTATACCTACGGCAAATCAGTATGTGACAGAACAAACATATCCTATCTTGTATCTTTAAAAAAAACAAAAAACAAGGACTTGTAAAATTGAAAGTTAAAAAAAATGACAAAAAACAACACATTGCCTTGTCATGGGTTTGGTTCTAATGAATAAATATATGCTTGATGTCCAAATAATTTGTCGTTTATTTTATCATTGAAAAAAACAAAACAAAAAAAAACCTACATTGCTGAATGTTTTCTTCTAACTGATGCAATAACGACCAAAACAAATTTGTTTGAGACACATTGATAAGTGAGACGTTACAAAATAGCCACGGACACACACTATATTACAATTAAAATGTACATTAAGATTAAGATAACATGGCCTCACGAGGAAGTTGATTAAAACAATCATTATAGAAATCTAAAACAAGTAGTGCATATCTGCATACACAAACAGACATTTCCATGACAGTACCTTTTGGTTATCACAAAATAAGTGCAATATCTCACTCTCTTTTCATACATTCTTCTGGTGATTATCCCGTGGTGCATTAGAAATGGTTCGTTAGGTATTAGGTTAAAGATATTTAAGTTTAGGGAAGCTTTTGGTGTGGTTAAAGTAATAATCTTGCCGATTTTCATCGACCACTATCGTCACTATCTGTCGTTGAGGCAACACGATGGTGATTGAGCCTGTGGCCCACCGATGAAAGCCCTCGCATTTGCAGTATTATGAATGTTGCGAACTGGGTGTCGGTGACAATATTCCCGGGAAAAATCTCAAGTGGCACACAGTGACGCATTTTCCATCGCCAGAGAGGGTAGGCGAAGCTAACGCAACAGACTTGCTCGTCAACTCACTAAACACACAGCCAACTGACTGACGTCACAAAGGCGACACTGTTTCTGCTTATCGCCATAGGTCAAGAGATCAAAGAGATCAAAATGGAAATTGAGATTGGCACATTTTCAAATTCAGAGTAATGCTCTATGGAAAGCAAGGCATTATGGAAATGATCCATCCAGAGTCCAAGTCCATCTAGTCACATCCATTGTTGAGTATCAACATTGGCAGCAGCTGGGTTTAGGTTGACAAAGAGGTGTACAGCAGGGCTCTAGCGCAGGGTCTGAGCCTTTTCCTATTTGGCTCTCACCAAACACCATGGATGCTTCAAATCTGGCCTTGACCTCCAGGATCCTGTCCAGCAGGCTGTGTAGAGTAGGCTCATTATCCAGGGACAGGGGGTAGTTCTCAGAGGGGTCAGACTCCAGGTCAAATATAAGTGGTGGGTCGTGAGCCTTGAGCACAGAGAATAATAGACAGTCCTGGTCTGGGACAGTCCCACTGTGTGCGGAACCTGGAGCAGGAATTGCACCAGGACCAGAACAAGCAGATACACAATTCATTATTTACTAGTCATTTAGGAGACACTTTTAGTCAAAGTGACAAGAATGTGAATACATACAGACAGGTCATTAAGGAGCAGGTAGGGGGTTAGACCAGGCATGGGCAAACTACGGCCCGCGGGCCATATACGGCCCGTCAGGTTTTTTAATCCGGCCCGTTGAATATTGGTACAAAATTGTCCAAATTATGCGGCTCTTTGCTCATTAATGTGCGGCTCTTCGTTTAAAAAAAATTCAATTTAAAAACATAATAATAAAAAAA
>OMNR01000199.1:0-10609 GCA_900303205.1 Mora moro
GTTAGGCCCACGAGCACACATGGGGGGGCTGCTTGGTCAACCAGTTAACATTAGTTTGCGTTTGATAACATTGCGATCCACTCTGTCCTTCTCTCTCTCTCTCTCAGAACATCGCGTTAAGGACAACGAAAGAGACAAGAAAAAGGAAAAGGATAAGGAGTTAAATCACAAATCTATACCTGTGAATGACATTGGCAGTGAGAACGGAACAGAAGTGATTTCTCAGCAACAAGGTATGGATAAAACAAACTTCCAATCTATTATTTTTATTATTAATTGTACATCAATCATGTAAGCCATTTGTTTCGTTTAGTGCCAATATGTTGCGTACATGTGTAACATATGTTACAACTATTATGTTCCCAGAGTCTGTAGAGTCAAAGGAGAAGCTCCAACCCATGTCAGAAGAAGAGATGCTGCTGAAGAAACTGAAGAAGAAGAAGAAAAAGAAACACAAAGATGGCGAGCGAGAGAAGCCGAGGCACAGTCGCCCCAAAATGTATCACCGGTCGAGTCAGACCGTTTGTGCCGGTGTCTCTCTGGAACTACCAGACTTCCTCACCAAGATCAACGGAAACAGCAGCAGTAGCCTACGACACTCCACCGCCACTCCACACCCAGACCACCTCCTGGACTCTGCGTTGGCCCCCGCTGCCTCCATGGTGCAGGAGAGGCTGGGCTTCAGTCCTCCTCTTCAGTGCGCCCCATCGTCGTCACCGGTCTTGGAAGGCTTGGAGTTTGCCCGTCTGATCCACGTGGAGCAGCAGGCCAACGGAGGGGCGTCTGTTGCGCACACCTACATGGAGCAGCTGGCCCACCTCTCCCCTGCCGAGATGCAGCGCTTTGCGCAGGAGTTTGTCACGCTGTCCTTCAGCGAGGACCAGGACCAGGCGGCGCACTTCGTCATGGGAATCATTCACGGAGCGGCGTCCTACCTCCCAGACTTCCTGGATTACTTCTCCTACAATTTCCCCAACTCGCCGGTGAAGATGGAGGTCCTCGGCAAGAAGGACATAGAGACCACCACCATGACAAACTTCTGCTCTCAGGTGAGTGTTTGTTGTTTTTTGGGTTGGGAGTATGGATGGGAGCTTTGTTGTCCCCAGTAAGACCTGAAAGCACCTATGTCAAGTACTTAATCACACTTACAGTCTCAAAGGTCTTCACAGGCCAACCCTGAGAAGATGCATCCCTCCTCCCGGGAAGGTTGGGAGTGCAGTAGGTGCCTGAGGGGCAGACCTATAATAAACAATACAAAACAGCCAGGTCACAGTCATGTAGCCATGACCACAAGGGGATCCATCAGCACAGCAAAGCTCTAGAACAAAGTTCACAGAGACAGCGAGACGCATCATTAAGGTGAGATGTGACAGTCAGAATGAACAAACAGCATGTAGAGAACCTATTTCCATCAGCAGCAGGGGTAGCTTTAGTCTTAACAGGAAGCTGAGGGACACTCCTGGGGGGCCAAATGAGAGGCTGAAGAAATGTTAAGTTTCAATTTGAATTCATCAAGAGTCAACTTCACTGATGGCCGCTGGGCAACATAATTGACGAGGCACTCCAAAAGGGAGCACTTGTTTCCTGCAGATTTCTTTTTAACTTTTGGGATTGATAAGAGGCCAGCACCTGGTCATCAACATCAACAACATATCACGATTGTCACCAACACGGTTTATGCATCCGGCCCTGTTCACAGATATAACACGGCTATAACACTGTCCCAGACTTAAAAACGACACCAAACATAAATACACTTTTTTTTACCTTGTTGGCGCATTTCCTGTAAAACAGACTGTTTTGTGATTCTGACACAAAGTCTGTGCAGATGTGCATAACATTTGAAACACTAATACAATTGATGACATCATTGGGACGTCCTGCAAATACTCCCACCAAATTCAAATCAAATCCCGACTGTTGAATGAATACACCTGGCTCCTTGCATGGAAATGTGTCACGCTAAGAAATAAACGATGCCTCTTGTACATTCGTCTGGGCTGGTGTTTTAGCATTTAACAAAGAATTGTTAAGCATTCAACAACATGTCCTGGCTTGTGGTCACAACAGTGCTGTCCAGAACCCATGATGAAAAGTGGGAAAAGTTATTGGTAGTGATGTAAAACTCCATGTCGTCATTATTGTGATGGGCTAATACGTGGGGATGGGGCTACATTGAACATATAAAAAAACCTTTTTTTAAGAGAACAATATGCGGACAATGCAGTACTGGTGTGGCCACTAGTAGAGTTCAAAGAAATTACAAAGTGCATGTTCAGGTCAGTAAAATAAGTATTTTCTTTTAGTGTGGCTTCAGCTGTCTTTTGTCATCTCGTGGTGCAGGTGAAGCGGACCTATTCCCAGGGAACGTACCGCGCAGGGGCCATGCGTCAGGTCAGCCTCGTGGGGGCTGTGGATGAGGAAGTTGGGGATTACTTCCCAGAATTCATCAGCATGCTGGCAGACTCCCCCTTTCTGGAGGTTTGTGCTTCTTTTTTTAATTTTTATATATATATATTTCTGGGCTTTTTATGCCTTTTATGGACAGGAGAGTGGAGAGAGACAGGAAAGTGGGTTGAAAGAGAGAGGGAATGACATGTAGCACAAGACCACAGGTGGGAAACAACGCTACGAGGCATATCACCTATGGGGTTAGCGAGTTACTGTACAAGTGGGTTGAGCCATCGAGCCTTGGGCTTTTTTAACATCCTGAGCAAAGTAGGGATGCGCCAGTACTGCTAGCAGCTGTTGGCACAGTGTTGTGCTGAAATAGGCCGCTGGTGGTGAGCATTCCAGATGCAGACATCCAAGAACAAATAAAAGAAAAACATTTATTTTTGACGCAACTTTTGTACGATAAAAGTTGCACAATCACTTATAAGAGAAGGTGGTTTATGTACTACTTTCAACTATTATTAACTATAGCTATACTCTTAATACTATTGTACTCAAAACTACATAAAGGCATCTCTATTGTACTGGGTAGGTAAATTAGTATGGGTACTGCATCAGACAGTGTTTACTCTTTAATCAACAGATGTGTGAATAATGTGTGGTGCTATGTACATAAACTGTTTCATGTGCTGGTTGTCGATGTTCCTGCAGAGGACACTGCCCTGGGGCACCTTCTCAAGCCTCCGTCTTCAGAGCCCCACAGAGAGCGATGACGGGCCCATCATGTGGGTCCGACCTGGGGAACAAATGATCCCAATGGCAGACATGCCAAAGTCCCCCTTCAAAAGGAAAAGGTGAGCAAGTTAACGATTGAACAACCTGTCAAACTGGAATCATTTATAATATATTTATTCTTCTTATATGTACATTATTGAACATTGCTTTCCTTTGAACATGTGTAGCAGATCCACCAACGAGATAAAGAACCTGCAGTACCTGCCGCGGGCCAGCGAGCCCAGGGAGATGCTGTTTGAGGACCGGACCCGAGCCCATGCCGACCACATCGGCCAGGGCTTCGAAAGACAGACCACAGCCGCTGTGGGTGTCTTAAAGGCTGTCCGCTGTGGAGAGGGGTAAGTACCCCATGCCTTACCCAAAGTGAATACCTGTTTATGTGGGTTTTGGTGGCAGGGACCTTTAAGTCTGACCGATGTTGTTTTTCATACAGCAGTGACGGGCCGGCCCGGATCACCAAAGATGTGGTGTGTTTCCATGCCGGAGATTTCCCTGACGTGGTCATGAGGTTACAACTTGACCTCCATGAACCGCCACTGTCACAGGTAGGCCACACAGCTCTCCAGACAGCTCAACATGGTAGCGTCATATTTCTAAAACCAACTGCCGGGTATCCTGCAAGGTGCCCATGTGCACCTGAGTTCCCCCTCCTCACACCAGTTATTGCCCAGTGTTGTTTGTAGCCAACGATGTGGTGAAATATATTTGTTGTGCTGCTCTCTTCCCCCTCCACAGTGTGTGCAGTGGATCGACGATGCCAAGCTAAACCAGCTGAGGAGAGAGGGGATCCGCTATGCTCGCATCCAACTCTACCATGACGACATCTACTTCATCCCCAGGGGAGTGGTTCATCAGTTCAAAACGGTCTCGGCCGTCTGCAGCCTAGCCTGGCACATCCGCCTCAAGCAGTATCATCACGAGGAGGAGAAGGGTGACGACGAGACGCATACACCGGCACGGACGCCGGTTCGGATCAAAGAGGAAGACGACGACGACGATGAGGACGCGGAGGAGGAGGAGGAGGAGGAGGAAGAGGAGATGGACAGGATAAAGGACTGTAACGCTCGTGCGAAGATGCCACCAGAGTTGGTGGACAGAAGAAGAGAGGAATGGAGGGACCCGTCTTCGCAAGGACACACAGCGGATTACAAGGAGGAAGAGGTGGAGACGGAGAGGAAGCCACCAGCAGACGACTGCTCGCCCACACACGGTCTAGACTTCATTAAGAAGGAGAGGGATGAAGGTGTGCTTGCCGAGAGCCTAATGGAGGTCAAGCCCAAGAAGGAGGAGGAGGACGAGGAGGGGATGGGGGGAGGCCGGGCAGACGGTGCCATTGCAGCCTCTCAGACACTACATAAGGAGGTAGAAGAGGCTGGCGCCCCCTTCAGGACACTACAGCACATCGCAAAAGAGGACGATGTGGCAGAGGAGAGGCAGGAGAAGCCTACTCTGGCAGAGGAGAGGCCGCCACAAGGCCAGGGCGGGAGAGAGAAAGCTAAAGAGGATCTTACGGGCACTTGCGTACCATCGACACCAGTCAGAAAAGATAAAGATAAGGAAAAGGCAAAGGGCAAAGATAAAGAGGAAAGAGAGAGGGGGAAAGACAGGGAGAAGAAGGACAAAGAGAGGGGTAAAGACAAGGAGCGCGATAAGAAAGACAGGCCAAAGGACCGGGAGAGAGACAAGGAGAGGGTGAGGGAGAGGGAGAAAACCAAGCCTGAGGGTGTGACATTGACACACCCACTGGTCCAAGTCAAGAAAAAGGAGGAAGAGGACAGGACGAGAGAGGGCAGTGGTCACTCGACGCTTCCCTTTCAGAAGGAGGACAGGGGGTCCAAAGAGGCCGAGCCCGCCTCCAAAACACCATCCCAAGTCAAGAGAGACAAGGAGCACGACAAAGAGCGGCCCGGCGCTCAGCCTCACGCCAGGCCTGAGCGAGAGGACTCCAAAGAGGGCAGCTTGCATCGACACAAGCCCTCCCACGGGAAGAAGGAAAAGAGCAGCCACCGAGAAGGAAAGGACGGCCAAGCCCCGAGCAGGACGGCCAGAGAGGACGGCAAGCCGGGCCCTCCCAAACACACTCACGTCAAGAAAGAGGCAAAGAAGGACAAAGAGATTAACAACAAGGAGGAGCGGAAGAAGGCCAACACCACTCCGGGCTTCGCGCCGCCGCCGGAACACAAACCCACACCACGGACACTCATCACCTTTGACCTCTTCAAGCCTATGGACGCTCACCAAACTCTGCCTATATCCTACACGGACACGCGAGTCAAGAGTCACCATCACGGTGACTCCCGAGGCACGTCCAGCTCCAGGTTCGGAGCGGACAGTCGGACATTTACGCCCTCAAAAGGACCCAAAGCTAAGGACCCAAAGCAGGGGAGACCCACGCCGAACTCTGAGTCCCAGCTGTTGTTAAAACAGCCGCTTAAACCACACACGCCCCAAACCCAGAAGGACTTTTTAATATGAATGTCTCAACGTCTGGTTGTCTTTCTACTGTACAACTTCGCCAAGGCTGTGTGGAAGTGTTTTCTTTTTTTTTTCTTTTTTTTAACCGCACCCTTCCTTCACATATGAACATGTTTTAAAATCTGTTTGGCCAAAGGACACATTCCATTGGATAGCTCACACCAACGCAGTCACTTCGGTGATGTGAACAGAGGAGGTACTTTAATGGGTGCTGAAGTAAGAATGTATGCTAAATAGCTAAATTTTCTGTTGGATGGCGAATGTATGTAGGCTCTTTAAAACCAGTGACCCATCAACTATGTTAGGTACTCGATCAGACCCTCTGGAAAACATCCGGTCTTTCTCTTCTGCTATAGGAAAACCCCCATGTTTGAAACACTTCTTTATGTCCCAGATAGGGATTTTTTTTTTACATATTGCTGTAGTCTTACCAGTTTTTAGTTTAAACACTTTAAAAATGTTTTCTGACTGGATTCACTGACTCGCAGGGCTGTAAATACGACTGTACAGTATAGATGTATTAGCATTAAGGTGAGAAAATGTATACAGATATTGCATATATTTTTTGTAAGATGAGTTTTATTTTCCATAGAACTTATTTATATCATTTACTGTCAGTTTTTATTTGAAACCAATGTACGTGAGAATTTTGTTGTAAATACATTTTATTTCCTAAGGTAAGACTTGGTAGTGTGATTTATACTCCAAAACTCAATAAATGGTTCAGAATATTGTGTGCCTTCTTTGTCTTCAGAGGAGTTTCTTAAGAATATATCATGAAGGTATCTGAGGAAAGGCAATATTCCAATGATGTGTTTTATAGCATGTCTTGTTTGCGCCATGTAACGATTTGGTCAATTCAAGTTTGTTGGTGTGTGCGTGCATGTTACTAAAACAAGTCTAGCTATGATTTGAAGTCTAAAGACATTTTTGACATTGATTTGCTTCATTCTTACCCCAAACTACAGCTGCTGTAGGCAAGAGCTTGAAAATATACCCCAAACATAAAGCCAGAACATATTCTCAGAGCAGTTCACTCATTAATAGCCGACGGATGGCTATGGCATTTCTTAAATGGATCTTGCAGCTTACCTGCCTAGGTATTTTGTTATACGTGGTAAAGTTGAGGGGTGAGGGCTCAGGTTTGTTGCCAGCCATGTTCCTTTAGTCCGTCCCTTAAAAGACGGTTACCAGCTAGGGGTGTTAGAAGTACATGGACTCACAGACATGGTATACAGAAATAAAATACAAGACAAATCAATGTGTGTATCGAAGTGTTGTCACAATGATCAAAAGTCTGATTTTTTGCACCAGGTGTATTTGGTAAAACACGTTGCATGTACTGTTCCCGTTTTCTCAGATATGTGAAGTGGATAACATAACATGGACTGACATTCTGAACATGGTTTGATATTGGACATATCTCTTATAAAGTCTATATGACAATGCTGGAATACAAAGTTGAGAGCTGTGTAACCAAGTCTCCCTTGAAGCATATCTTTAGTAGTACAAAAAAATCCCCTCTTCAATCTTCACCCTCGATTTATCCTGGAGGAAGTGAAATATAAACCCGGTCCAATCCTCAGTCCCTTCTGTAGTAGAACACGCTGTAACCCAGCTCCACTAGCGCCCCAACCAACAGGGTCCAGAGAGGTATGCACACCACGCTCAGCCAAATATCCGTGAGCTTCTCCAGGCGGGCACACAGCGCCAAACAGAAGCCCAGCTTCAGCAGCAGCGCCGTCAGGTACCACGCGGTGCGCCGCAGGTGCTGATGTCCGTCCCGCGGGTTCAAGGCTTGTTTACAGCGACCTGCCATCTTCGCGACCAACATGAGAATGAGAATCGCGTCAAAGGTCCACACGGGAAGGAATATGAGAAACCAGCTCCAGTGGATCTTGGAGTCCAGCTTAAGAACCAGCATGATGAGGAACACGAGGGAGAAGAACCAAGCCAGAAGCACCCGCTGGACCAGGGACATTTTCATCTACGGCGGGCCGTCTGTGTCCAATAGCCCCAGCCAAGAAACCTGTTTTAACAGAGTGCAATTACATTTTAATTAACTTGAATGCAAAATATCGTCAAATGCACATCCAGGACAATTGTTTTTGCAGGTATAACTAGGCCCCGATAGCAACAAACAAAACAATCCTGACATTCAGATTCAATTGGATTCAAGTAGTCAACCCAAAAAGGAAAAAGACACGGGTGTGAACAGAAAACCTCTGGGTAATGAAAGTTTGCACAAAAACGAACACTGCTTTACAAATTACACTGAAGTGTTGGAGAGTAAGTAAACACGCGTCAGTCGCTCAGCTAAATAACGCCATGCTGTCAACCATGTTCTGCTGCTATGACGTCACCGACACCAGCGTCGAGGAGACCGGAGCTTATTGAACGTATTTCTATGGCTTTCTACGTTAAACGACCTCACCTAGTCTTCCGAGTTGTACTACACAAGTTAATATACTCGAGTAACTATGTAAGAGCACTAACGTTGGGCTTTATACAGCCTATGACAACAAACATCGAGTAAAACCATACGAGAACAACAAAGTAAAAGTTTTAATGTGTGTTATCCTACCACGTCACGGGACTCTCAAACACGTTGTGTTGAAGCATACAGTCTAAATAATCAACTGGACACCACCTGTTCACTTTAGTTTCAGTACTTCGCTACACAAACGTGGTGGCGGTACCAACCGATACATACATGGGTACCAAGCAGAGCAGGAAGGCAGGGACGAGCGCGGACGCGATCGGTGAAGTTGAAATGCAACTGCAACGTAACGTGTTCCGGCGGTATTTTCAAAATTAAAGCATAGGTGCATAGGTCTTCTTTTCTTGGTAGTCTGGAAACCTCGAAACATTGCTTCAAAGCTTTGTAAAAAAACTTTGTAAAAAAAGAAAGAAAGAAAGAAAAACTCAATATTCCACTTCTTTCAGAAAAAAGACCAGCATGGATGTTTTAATGTACATTTTAATGTACTGTGCTAGTATAACAAATGTATAGAAATTACAATCTTGGATAAAACATCCTAGATATCACAGACTATCAAAAAAAGTACAAAACCTTTGAGGTAAAACATCATTGCAAAAGCTTCGTTATCATTGCAAAAGCTTTGTTAAAAGCCTTTATCAAAATTTCAATTCATATTAATTTAAAAACTTACTTCACAACATCTAGTCATTCTAAAAATAAGACAAAAGACTTTTATTTACAAGTTACCGGTGCCACAAAATACAGTGTTTGAGACAACAATCAAATGTGTAAACAATAAACAATCATTCCTCAATTGTCTATTATAGAATGCCAGATTAAGACATGTCATCAAATGTATTATGCTTACACTAATAATTTTTGCATTATTAAAGTTAAAATCAGTCCACATTTGTGTCGGACACAAATAAATTAAGAGCACACAACCTCTCAGCATTTCTAAACAAAATGGAAAATTTGAAGTAGACATTAGCAAAATGGTCAATAAAATCCAACAAGGCAGACCGGATTAAAAGAACATAGCTTGTACTTCCATATAAATCTCAGCTCAGAAGAGCAGTGCCCTTGGCCATGAAATCTTTGCACACTATGGAATCTTTTTTAAAAGCTAATCGTCAACCATTTTTGACCCATTTCCAAATGACCAAATTCCAAAACACAATATCAAGACAGGACTAACGTAGGAGGGATGCGCTTTGATTTAGTGACTACTTTGATGATGCCTCAGTGAAGTAATCCAGATTATTTGTGACCCGGGACTATTATGCCTGCCCCCTGTGTGCCTAAAAGTTTTCGTTTTAGGCAGACGTCATGTTGTCTCTGAGGTTCACTCGAGGGGGCACTCAGGTGTTGATCTCCACATACCCTGTTCCACCTGTTCGCATCGTGTTCAGACGGTGCTCTGTCTGTCCTCACCGTACCCCACAGACTCCGGTTCCTTGGGTGTGAAATCGATGAAGATGCCGTCCGAAGTGGTGGAGTCCTCCTCGGACTCCACCGCTCCGCCGATGATGGTTTCGGGGCTGGATGTCGCGCTGGGGGGGCTGGAGGAAGCGGCCCTGCGGAGGTCGGTGAGTGTGGTGGTGGCCGGGGTGCCGTGGAGGGGCCCCGTGGTGCGGAGCGGATGGATGCAGGGGGAGTGACAGAGGGACAGCTCCACCGCGCTGGACCCCCCTTGCAGGATCCCTGTGGTGGGACATGTGTTCATCACACAGTGTGAGAAGAAGTGCAGTATGACTATTCAAGTCATTCAAAAATCGTGTTTTAGAGTGTTTTATCAATCCTGAGGGAAATTGTTACCGACATCGTTAGTGAAAAGAGAATTCAAGTCTCTCAAAAGTTTTAAAAATATTGTCAACACGATTGGCATTGATTAAAGGAAACATCCAATACATCTCACAAACTTGAAGGTGAAGGATCAGGGCAATCTCCAATAAACAATCAAAATGACATTGCTTTAGTCCTTTACGTTATCATGATGATGTCTGACCCCTACCGTTAAACTGAGATCCCACACACAGCCTGTTGGTGGACAATTTGGATCCAGCCGCCATGGCGCCATAGGCGGCCCCTTGTTCCTCCAGGCAGGATGTGATCTCACAGGCAGAATGTCGCCGAATGCCCACACTGCCAACAGAGCCGGCTTCTGGGTCGTACTCAGCAACCGGAGTTAGCAGAAGTGGAATGTTGTAGCTTTTTGATCGGACAACTGGATTTTTTGACAGTTGGTCCACGGGTTTGGGCCAGCACCATTGTAGGCGTTTCTCTGTAGAAAACAACAAAAAAAAAACAAGATGCATGAAGGGCCAGTAGGGGGTGCTCATCCCTCTGGCCTATGTAATATGAGAGGGACTGAGAGGATGACACTTTAAACTGAGGTCCTGACTCCCTGTGCTCACTAAGGATCCAGTGGCAAGAGCAGAAGTGCTGACCCCCCCCCCCCCC
>OMNR01000205.1:0-10961 GCA_900303205.1 Mora moro
CACAGCTGTGTTATAAACAGAAATAAAACAGTCTCCACTAAATGCTTCAGCTGTAGCTCTTCGGTTTGCTGGGTTAGTTTATTGTATCCTGAGGAGATGGAATACCTTCTCCACAGTTCCTTCGTTGCGCAAAGTTCAAAAGCCCACAATACACGCAATTCTGTAGAGAACCATTACCATTTCACTGCCTGTCAAAGCAATTGTTTTTCTCTGGATACATGTCATCAATGAGAGGTTAGGTAGGAGACAGGCATCCTGCTCAGGGATGCCTCCAGATAGACATCGGGGGTTTGAACCCAGAACCCTTTCATCCGGTCAACACCCTAACCCACTACTACGACAACCCTGCACCATTTAACACAGATAGCTTATTCAACAGACAGCCAAATACTCTCAGAGAAACTCTTTCACTCACAGATCTTGACCGTTACATGAATAATGTACCCGAGGAGGTCAAAGTCAACAAGCTCACGTTTTCTGGAGGTCCAGGAATCGCCGGCGCCTCTCGCTCTGCTCCAACACGCTGAACTTGCTCTTGTACTGGGCCAGGCGGGGGTGGGCACACGCCGTGCTGTTGGGCACCTTGGAGACCGCGAAGCTGGCAGACAGGATGCTGGTCAGGTCATCCATGGTGGCAGGTGGCACTGCAGCAAACATAACACCACCATGATGAGAGCACGAAAAGACGTTTTTTATTATCATACTGCAATACTGGTACGGTGTGCTTGGTATATATATTCTGTGGTCGTAGGTTGTGTTTTTGTCGTGTAGTTTCTCGTCACATCATGACATAAAGCCATGTAGCAGTAATAACAATGACAACATTAATAAAAAAAGATTTAAATCATTGTTCATGTTACTATGCAGCATGAGCCTAACTGATTGTAAAGTTATGAACTACTTAATAGCTAAAAGTACAGTTGTGTTTATTATACTTCATACAACACTTTAGACATAAGAATGATTTAATGAATGAATTGTGAACATTACTGCTGCTCGACCTGTGTGTCATCTATTGAATTGTATTCATTATGGAGGTGATTGAATGAATTAAGTTAATATTCATTATGGGAGAATGGTTGAATGAATTAAGTTAATATTCATTATGGGGAATGAGTTAATATTTCCACGAAGACTTCAAAGCAGACATGATTTGGGGTTTCTTGTAAATATCTAAGAGTGACCCCAACTGGTTTTTCGCAACGTAATCCAAACGTACAATAGGCATACGACTAGTTAGTACTTGGCGTGTGAAAGTAACTAGTACATGTATATGTATCTTATTGATCTTACTGATCAGTGTAGCTCCTTAGCACGTGAGGCTGCATCCCCGGCTAACGGTATGTCGCTAGCTCTCCAAGCTAGCCTTCAAACAAAGTGAAGACAACCGTACTCGTCTGAGCTGACTAGAAGCCGCATTATCCCGGCACGTTAATCATCACCCCTACCCCATGTGCGGAATCAACGCACATAACATTAAATAACAGCTGTAATAGTGCATGAGAGTCGATACCTTCGGAGCGAGACGCTGCTGGGACGTCAGGAGGGCATTTTTTTCCCACAGAAACGCGGACGCCTGATTGGTGGTTCAAAACGCGTCGGAGGCGCCGCCGCCATCTTGAGAAGGTCAACGTTTCGGGGGCTGGCTTCATAGGTATCCTGGAAGTATATGAGAACGCATACAGTGGCTGCAGACGACGCCGAGAGCACGTCAGCGAGCATTAATAATGAAATCAATGAGCAACAAAAACGAATTAATGAATACAAATAAAACAGGCTACATGTTTAAAAATGCATGTGTTTATTTTCCATTAGTATACCAAACACGTATGACTTAAGGGTCTTAAATATGCATTGCATTTCACTTCAGACATGTTGGATTCAGAGGCTTCATGGTGGCCCATGTTTATATATTTAAACATCAGTTGTTTTGACGCGGACGTGACCGCCCCAATATGGCGCCCGTGCCGACGTACCGCCGCTCTCATTGGACGTCGGCATAAAGCGCCACTCGTCGAACGGGTTACGGGCGTGGATGTGAGGCTACGATAACGTTATAACCTAACATTATAACATCCACAAACTTAACGTTGATTCTGGTCCACAGCGCACATGTCTGAGTAAACCATGTGACGTTGTGTAACATCGCATTAAAAAAAGAAAAAAACCCTGCATGTTAGTAATAGTAATAACTAACATAGAGTCATATTCTCTATCCGAATAATAGCCTCGAACAACCACCAACTGCAGCCTAATAAACCACATGGCGTCAACAAACACAACCACACACACACAAACGTCATCGTGTAAATATGCACATGTTTTAATCTTTAATCGGTATTTGCAGGGCTGCGGGTCCCAGTGGCGCGTCTCTCTCGTTGGGGGCGGTGTCGGGTCCGTCTCCGAAGAATGAGACGCAGCCGCTGGGGGAGAGAAAAAAGAGAACTTGCCTCAATTGTCCAAAGCCTAACGTCATGGAAAGAGTACTTGGTACTTTGTTTGCCTAGCGCATAGAAATAAATCTTCCTCCGATGTCTCTCTCCCTCCGGTGATCAACAGTGGGATTAGTATCACTCGGGGTGGCCGACTCCTCGGGTTTTTGCGCGACGTCGGGGCTGAAGATGCGCAGGAAGAACCTGTTTTTACAAAGAAAACACAGCGACTTTCTGTCCAAGGGAATGCAGAGCAGGCGCACAATGCAAAGGGATACCATGACCCACCCGGCCGGCTCTCTCCCCAGCGGGTCGCCCCGTCCTGGACTCCCTTCCCCCGCGGATCTCTCCTAGTGCACCGAGGCTCTCCGACCGTCGGGTGATTTAAAACGACGCAAGTCTGCAAACACTTTGTTTTTTTTTCCCTTGTTTTGCTGAAGGATTACATGTGTTTCGGTGGAGCCAAACAGTTATTTGGGGTTTTTTTCTGAACCTGTTTGTCATGCACAATGCGCGAATGCGACCCGTTATGTTGTAAGAGAGCAACTTATGCATTGTAAAACATACTTTACGCGTTTAACGTTTTAAAACTTGAACCGTAGTAAACAAGCACACGTCCTATGAGACGTACCGTCTCCGAGGGGTTATGATGACGGCCGTATTGGACACGGATTGTGTATTTGTGAACATGTAGGCATTTCTTTCTGACTTATGAGCAGTGTCTTTTTACCCTAACAAGTCTTGTGTAACTTAACTAACTTGTAAATTTGAGATAAGTTTATAATGTTGTTGTTACATATGGGATAGGTGTTTGTAACCAACAATGCATTAAGCAGTCACGCAACGAGAGGTGAACTATGTGCTGATTGAATTTCATGATTCTGGAGAAAGCTGCGGAGAACCAAAACATGTCTGTAAAAGCCAAAGCTATTTACACCTTCCAAAGTGAAAACAAGGAGGAGATCAGCATACAGGAGAACGAGGAGCTCGTCATCTTCGACGAGAACTCCGTGGACGGCTGGCTGCAGGGGGAGAACAGCCGCGGGGAGAGGGGCCTCTTCCCTGCCTCCTATGTGGAGATCCTCCGACAGCGGTCCAACTCCAACCTGACCGACAGCTCCATCAGCCCCGCTGGCTCTCTCGGGAATGACTCCCCCCACCTCCCCTCCACGCCCAACACCACCACCTGTTTCCTCCCCCACCAGGGCTACTATGACGACGACGACGACGACTGGGACGACTGGGACGACAGTTCCACGGTGGTGGAGGATGACGAAAAGAACAACCACCACCACCACCGCAGGAGCAGCGGCGGGCCCAACGGACATGCCAACCACAGCCCCAACTCCAACAACCCCAACGTGCACTACCGCGCCAAGCCGCGCATGGAGAGGCAGGATAGCATCTCCAGCTCGCGGAAGGGCAGCATGGTCGGCAGGAACTTGAACCGCTTCTCCAGCTTTGTGCGCTCGGGGGTCGAGGCCTTCGTGCTGGGCGACGTCCCCATGATGGCCAAGATCGCCGAGTCGTACACCATCGAGATCGGCCCCAAGGGCCCCCAGTGGAAGGAGAGCCCCCGGCCCTTCTCCTGCTCCATCGAGGACCCCACCAAACAGACTAAGTTCAAGGGCATCAAGACCTACATCTCGTACCGGGTGACGCCCAGCCACACCGGCGGGGCCGTGTACAGGCGCTACAAACACTTTGACTGGCTGTACAACCGCCTGCTGCACAAGTTCACCGTGATCTCCGTGCCCCACCTGCCCGAGAAGCAGGCCACGGGGCGCTTCGAGGAGGACTTCATCGACAAGCGCAAGCGACGGCTCATCCTGTGGATGAACCACATGACCAGCCACCCGGTGCTGTCCCAGTACGAGGGCTTCGAGCACTTCCTCATGTGCGCCGACGACAAGCAGTGGAAGCTGGGCAAGAGGCGGGCGGAGAAGGACGAGATGGTGGGCGCCCACTTCATGCTCACCTTCCAGATCCCCAACGAGCACCAGGACCTGCAGGACGTGGAGGAGCGCGTGGACTCCTTCAAGTCCTTCACCAAGAAGATGGACGACAGCGTCATGCAGCTGACGCACGGCGCCTCCGAGATGGTGCGGAGGCACCTGGGAGAGTTCCGGAAGGAGTTCCACCGGCTCGGCGGCGCCTTCCAGTCCCTGTCGCAGGCCTTCATGTTGGAACCCCCGCACAGCTCGGAGCCACTCAACAACGCCATCTCGCACACGGGACGCACGTACGACAACATCGGCGAGATGTTCGCCGAGCAACCCAAGCACGACCTCTTCCAAATGCTGGACAAGCTCTCGCTGTACCAGGGGCTGCTGGCCAACTTCCCTGACATAATCCATCTACAGAAAGGTAAAGAGCATTCGGGAGGTCTGTTTTTAAGATAATCTGTCATTTTCTTGACAGCTTTTGTGAGGGCATGAAAACATGGTGGAGGAAGGTAGTGGAATGGGTCCAGAATGGCCCCATGCTCACAGTCCAATAATAATAATGCAGATGTTGGGCTTCATAACCAATATATAACTTAGTCAGCTAACCATGGAGGTACCAAGCCTTGTAGCAACCCAGGTGTGATCCCGGCCTGGGGTACATGGTCATTCCCTCTCTGTTCTTCCTGCTTCCGGTCTCTCTACTCACCTGTTTGTAATCAAAGACGATATTGGAGGCTGTAAAACTAACCAGCAGCATTCTTCCAAGTCTTCCTTCAGTTGGCCTACATAAGTCCAATAACCTTTTCCAACTAAGAACCGTGTGTCAACATATCATGTGTATTTGTCTTGGGTTACCTATACACGGTATAGTTCAAAGGTGTGCTAACCCCTTGCCACAAAACACACAAACGCACATTTATGCAAACTAAACAATTGAGGTGATGGAATGAGGCGCACGAGGTTTGACATTTCAGTCGATGGGAATACCGGGAGTTTAGGTTTCAAGTCGTTGTACTTTTCACCTCACGTCCTAGCTTGACCCTCTTCACACACACAGACGAACACACACTTACACACACACACACACACACACACACACACACACACATTCTCAGACTAAATTCCATACATTACATGAAGTTTTGAGTTTGACAGCCCTTGTGTTTTTCACAGGAAGTTAGTTAATTATCAGAAAACTAATGTTTAGATTACTGGCAAAAGTTGCGTAGTTGAAATGACAAGTTCTGTAGCCTGAGAAGGAGCTTCTGGCTCGCCCCGATGGGGAAGGTAACTGGAGAGGAAGCTTAGGGTGAAATCTGATCACTCATTTGACAGAATCAAGCGTGGACTTGTCAAGTGTGGTCATTGTTTGTTTGTGTTTCGTGGAGCGTGAGAAAGACGGAGGTCATACTGAGGATGGACGCGGGGGTCATGTTTCTTCTCAACAAAATGTGTTTTTTGGGGGGGAAAGGAAGCTTTCGTTTGAAACCGCCTGTAAAACAGTATCATTCATTCTTACTATTCAAGATTCACAGGATTATAACACGTCTGACATTCCCGCCCCAGGCTTAGAGCGTCTCACGTGTCCTCTCCAATTCCTCTCGGTGGATTTGATTGGTTATACGCACGGGTGGCTCTACCTGATTGGATTAGTTTAGCACATTCCTATACATTTCTCTTCTGTTGTTGCGTTCTGTACTGAAACGTCCCTCAATGCCCTGATTCAAAAGGGAGACCAGCAGGACAGGTTAAGGCGGATGTGGCTTGGCGAGCGCGCCGGCTTCCTCCTTGTGCAATATCACAGCTCGTCGGCCATGTCTCGACAAGGAACCCCCGTCGCCTTCACAGGCAGGGAGCGGCCTGCGTTAGATCGAACCGATAGCACTGGATTTGTCGGTTATGGGTTGAGGTTCATTTCTTTGCGTTTGGCTTTGCAAGGTCTAGCCTTGCGCTGCCTGAAAGGAAAGTTAAACAAACTCGACTGACAAATTGTGTTGAAGGCAAAAGGGTCATGTTGGACAGTAATTTATTTTTTAATTCCTGTGACAGTTTGTTCGGAAAAGTGGGAGAAAATGAACAAAACGAGGAAATAACAAAAACAAACATAGCTATTAAACCAGGAGGGCCTTCCAGATGTCAGGATCCATTGCTTTCTTCTGAGGCTGTTGTTTGACTTTTGTGAAGATTTACATTAAAATAAAACTAATTAAAAGTGACATTAAAATATGTCAAGTGTGCGGCCCTGGTAGCTGGAACAGCGCTCTACAAATGCAGCGTATGTTTGTTTATTCATGTGAAAGCATTTGATAATCCTGATAATTCTTGATTGATCCTGATAACTAGCTAGCTCCACATGCTAGCATAACTCCAGAAAAGCTAGTATGACCTCAGCATATCAACACAATGTGTAGCTGACTGAAACAAACATTGCTATCAAGCAGCGAACACCTAAGTCAGGAAGGTTATCCAGCACAGGAAGGGTGTTGGTCGATGTCCTTGAAAGATTGAGCTCCTAAAGGTCATTATGTAATAATATACTACACCTGTGACTGAAGCCCACCCAATGTAAACATATCCAATTGTACTTGTATGTAAATCATATTTCTGTTATAGTTGTCAAAATAGACAGCATTTGTTTTACTGAAGGAAAAAGTATGCTGAAGGCATACTTTACTTTTGGAAGAAATTGCGTCTATATTTTTTAGACGCAATATTTTTCATCTTAATAGAAACTAGAAACTTTGATGTGAAACTAGATCTTGTGATATATCGTAATATCATGATATAGCCTAGCTATTAACCAAAAGTAGGATTATGATGATATATGTTGCTCTTAAACATTACAGGACAGTACTAAACTGTGTAGACTTAGATGAGTGTAGACGAGAGAGCAAATGGGGCATACCCATGAGCAGTCCTCATTTAATGACTAATAAGCTTCCCTGTAATTCCTCTTCTGGGCAGTGCATAGTTAAGCCTTGCAAGTTAGGTATTTTTTATGAGCGTACTGTTAATAATATTGGCTTCATTGTGGACCAGTTTTACCATGAGTCACAGTAGGTGTTGCTCCCTTGGAGTTGGGTGGGGCTGTATGATTCTGTTTAAATGCCAGAGCTTTCCGTATACCTGCGCCCTGAACCAGAACTTATCTGCCAGTCCAGAGACCACCCCAAAGGCCAAATTAGACTTGGCTGCTGTAGGTGCGTGGTAGGTCTCACCTGCGTAGCCCACAGAGGACACTCCAAAAATGTATCACTCCCTGATGTCTCAGAGTGAAGGACGGGCCACTATGTTTTAATTCCTACGACACATCATCTTCACTTTCTGAAGATCACCAGATGTCACCGTACTTTTGGCGGACTACTTAGAATCACAGACGCTGCGAGATATACGCATGCAAGCACCGGCGTACAGTACCCATGGTGTACCTAGGGCGGCCATTCGATGTGGAAGTACAATTTAGACTCTAGACAACCACCCCTCCTCTGGATGAAACATGTGTTCACCAGCGGGGCTAGCGTCCCCAACTGAGCCAACGGAAACTGAAACCCATGTTAATCCATTTCCTATTTCCTTCCTTATTCATAGACACTCTGCAGCCTCACTCCATACTACTCAATATCATTGAGTCATTTAACAGATCAATTTATTCAAAGTGACGTACAGTGATTTTATTTTCTCCAGATGTGTATCATTAACGAGCAGGTATTTGGGTTATTGGGGTACACCCCAACGACTACTAGACTAGCCAAGGCCTCATTGCCGTACAATGAGGCCTTGGTGACTACAGTTAGCTATAGCTTGTGAATGTAAAACCTGTGAATGTAATGTAGTGCATCTGAGCTGGAGCCGTTGAGGAGACACGCATATGGCACCAATAAAACAAGGCACAGGGTTCGAGGGAATGGCTTTATGTGTTTACGTATGGGTGTGGTAGAGGGGGGGGACATTGTTTTAATCAGCCTGAAAAAAAACCTCACTGTGTCTCTCTCTTTTCAACGCTCTGCTGTCATACATTCTTCAGTTTATAATAATATGTACAATATGTACAATCCTACATGTCATTGGGCTATTTCCCCCCTTGTCGGTTTCTATAGTTCGCCTTCTTTAATCTTGCGTTTTTTGCCTCTCGAGGGACTCTAAATAACAATCGGGTGTCTGTTCAGCTTTCCTGGCTCCGGGACTGAGCGCAGAGCACAGCGCGTTGCATTACACTACAGTACATTACGGCATTATTCCACAGCAGAGAGCGGCTCACGGCAGAACAGCTTTGAACTATTACATTTGTCGGTGGGCTTTCAAACTTGGATGGTGAATCGCAGTGTTCCCTTAAGCCAAACCCCTTTCATATGAAAACGGAGTGAAATATCGTCTGAAGGGGTGGAAAGGTGGCTACAAGTGGCCTCCAGGTGTAGCTTCTGACAGAGATGGAGTCTCCAGACTCAATGGTTCTGGCTCTGCTTTGGAGAGACCGAGACTGCGCGTGTGTGTGTGGGGTTGTGTGTGTGTTTGGGATTTGGTTGATGTACCTGTAGGACCACATTCCAAGCTGCCATCGTGGTGCTTTTTCATTATTATAATAAGAGTAATGACAACTGGTTGCTTGGAATGTTATTCTAGAATGTCTGGTCAGGAAGCACCAAGCCGGTCTTCTACGGAACTTCAGATCACATGATTGAAACCCTCCTGTAGGAGGAGCCAGGCCATGTAGAGGGGTGACATGGCGGACCCTTATTGGGGTTATCCGTCCCCCACAGCAGGGTTGCAGTGTGTTCTATGTGTTCTGCAGTGGGCAGATGTGTTGGCATGCCAGGGAGCGGGGCCACGATAGATCTGCAGCAGACCGGAAACTACTGTCTGGACCAGGAGGCTCCCTGCGGCTCAGATCTATGGAGGTGGCTTTTGGCAGAGGGAGTGACTGAGAGATGATTGACTGGCGCAGTGGTGTTCTCAATAGGAAGAGAGGTTCTGTGTGTGTGGGGGGGCAATTTAAGAAATACAATTTGTTATTGGCTAAGATTGAGTTTGAACCCCCATCCCCACATACAATATCGAATACGACACATTCACATCCAACCTCATGAATGGTTTTTGATTGTGTGTGTGTTTGTGCACAGGACACAGGCACGGTGTAGAATTTTAAAGCAAAGCTCTGCGTCTCATTTTTCCATCCAACTTGGGTTTCAAATCTGCTAGTCTGGCGTGCGAGGGTTTGGCCTTACCACCACCTACCAGTGGAGCGGCTGCCGTGACTCTGCGGGAACGGGTCTTGCTGTAGTCTGGCGTTATCACGTGTGGAAACATTGATAATGAGGGGATGAGGGCTCAGATAACGTAGCATTGTTGTAGCGAGAAGGGCACGGTGCAGCAGGCAAATGAGGTGTGGTCCTGGCTGCTTTGCCTCTTAGAATGTCTTTGTTGGTTTACCCGGGACTGTGTGTAACAGATTAGGAACAGTGAGGTCCTTTCATTATTTACTAGTCAGTCTTTCAGGAGGTGCTTTTATCCAAAGCAACTTACAGAGGATTCTTCAGCCACACACTGTCAATTATCTTGCCCAAGTGATGGCTACAGGTAGACTGCAGACAGTGGGGTTCGAACCCAGGACCTTTTTGCCCTAAACACTTGACTCGATTGTCCTACCATACACCAGTGTCTGTGGTCCGAGAACCGCTAAATATGTTTTCTGGTACGGCCCTATAACATTCACCTAATTTGGGGAAAACTGAGTGGTCTTAGTGTTTCATGTGATGCACGTTGTGATTCAGGAAAACGCTTGCATTTAGGATGACACAATGGCTTGAAACCAACCTGCTTTGTGTGGTTGGTATCAGTGCGATCTGGTGACCCGTTATGCAAGAGGAAATCTGAGACCACGGTTGGCACGTGTTTTGGGACCGGCAGCAGCCGACGTTCCTGGGCTCAAACGTGTCAGGAGGCTAGGGTGATAGTGTAGTGCTTAGGGTTCACTCCCACCTGAAAGGTACTGGGTTCGATCCCCAATGCAGCCTACCTGCAGGCATCCTTCAGAAAGATGGTATACCTGCTCCTTGACCTTTTGAACTCTTAGTAAATTGCTTTGAATAGAAGTCTAGTCTAGTTAAAGGGCCCCTACGTTACCACCAGGTGTGAGTGTGATTAGCCATTACAAGCCGTTTTAAAATTGTCATTGTGACATAGTGACATCACAAGTGGGAGTGTCCACCCAGATGTATGATGGATAGATGAAGCTTGCCAGTTGGTACGGTCCACTGGGTAGGCTGCTAGACTGATCTAGTCCTCATACATCTGGGTGGACACTCCCACTTGTGATGTCACTATGTCACAATGACAATTAGCTGGTAATATCCTACACTATCCTACCCATCCCTCTCTAACCAACAACCCTACAATTTGCCAAAACAACACTGCATGTGTTGTGGTCTGCGACAGTCTCATCATTAATTAAATGGGTTGCTTGACTTATGTTGACGTCTGTGTCTCTCCTATGGCAACACACAGCTTGTACAAAACGGGTTCTGTGGGAATCTGGGGTGTCAGATGAACTCATTGAACAGATCAAATGAACTCAATGGAATTCAAT
>OMNR01000217.1:0-10866 GCA_900303205.1 Mora moro
ATGAGGGTTTAGTCAGCGAAATCTTTGTGGGGAAAAAACTTTGCATTTATGTCCCAAAAGCTACAATAATATCAAACAATACAGTTGTAATCTATAAACGCAGAATTGTGTTTATTGAATGAACGGTGAACGGTTATCAAATGTTACACGTTCACGCGGAACGTGACGACTATTATTTTGAAAAGCCACGGGAAGTTTTATGACCGGAAGTACTTCAGGAAGTTGCCCATGAGGTTATAGTCCACTGTCTCCCTGGCGTTATTATACATCCATGTTACAGACTCGTCTTGTTCCTCAGTGAACTGGTTCCCGTGGTTAAACGTGTGGAGGGGTCTTCTTCTTCTACACACACACACGTGGAGCAGTTGCATCTTTTCATGGTAGTGTTTTAACCTGTTTTAAAACGAGCGTGCGGAGTGATGCTACGTTATAAGCTGAGCTACGTAGCTAGCCCTAACTTAGATGCCCGGCTCACTGTTATTCATAACACGGTACATATCAACAGAATAGGCTGTATCTTTTTTTACTGGCTCCGCTAAGTAACATGTTCCTACTGTGCACACCTTTTATAAGATGTACATGTCAGGGATGCCTCGGCATAATGTGTTGTGTACTGCTGTAAAACTCCCCAACACAACTGTGTTACAGCTGGGCGAGACACCTGGACCCCTGCACCTGCGATGTCTCAAGCTACCAAACGCAAACACGTCGTCCAGGAGGTTCTGGGAGAGTTTGTCGATCCGACAGAAAATCAGCAAATCGTGAAGGTGATCAGGCGTTTTTTTTTGTTTTTCAAACTTCTCAAAATGGCTGCATTTAACCCCACCACTGTTCAAGTCAGAAATACACCAACTAATGTAACATTTCGACTACTTAACCTCACGTCTGCCTTGTTACTGTGGCGTGTAGGTTATTGGTAGCCGTGGAAACAATCTCCACGAGGCTGTCACCGACCAGGGGGAAACGTTCCTAGTCAGCATGCCCACCAAATTCCGCAAAAACATCTGGATCAAAAGAGGTAAGTCAGGATGGGGGTTCAATGCGTTGTTGTTCTTGTGAACTGCACACATTGAGTATCTAGTCCAATATTGGCCACATATCTGACCCAATTCCCCCGTAGAACACCTAATATAGGACTCGATACACATGCATTGTTGTTTCTGGTTTAGTTTCTTCCTTGAAACACCAACAAAGCTTTGCATCGTATTCGGATACACAACACCATGTTCTCTTCTAATAAAGAATGATGCAATATGTTGGAGTAGAGTGTTATAGATGTCAAATTTGACCAAAGCTACGCCTTTCCGGATGTGGTTATAGTGGTTATACTGGTAGTCAGGAGTCTATTCAATACACATTCTACTGAGATGGAAGCAAGACAATTGTCTCTGTTATTATCTGATGTAGTGTCCAGGTGTTTCGTTGATGTGCTGTGTTTGAACTGAGCGAGCTCCCAAAATAAATATAACCATTGTGAGAAGGCAATGAAAAGCAAGATGGAAAGAAAGTTCACATGAAGTTAATCAGTAGGCCTATTGGTTCAATTTAAGTCAATGTATTACTTCAATTGCTCACAAGATGGAGCCATTTGATTTTAGATGTTTCATATTTTTTTAACCAGACTTGTTAATGTAGGGCAGGTGTAACTTGCTTCCAGACTTTGTATTTGGTAGACCCAGATATTTAACTACAATAGTTTTTAAATTGGCTTCTCTTCATCCAGGTGATTACGTGATTGTTGACCCCATTGAGGAGGGAGAGAAGGTGAAAGCAGAGATCAGCGTAATTTTGTACAAGGACCACATTCAGCACCTCCAGAGACTGCAGCTCTGGTGAGTAAATGAATAATGCAGGAATGTACAGGGACGCTTGTGATGTCACTCAGAGGTCACACCATCTCCCTTCGCTTCATAATCATTCAGGCAATAATAAAATGTTGAATAAAACAATTAGTGTTTTGAGTGGCCACAGGCTAAGTAAATGCAGTCTATTTACCACTTATATAAAATATATATATTATATTTTAAAAAAAAAGATGCATAACAAAACTTGGGTTACAATCAGCATCTTTTGTAATGGGCTCATCTCCTCTGCACCACAGGCCAGACGGGTTTGTAGAGCAGCCTGCCTCCCAGGAGAAGACGGACAGGCGGCCGGGAAGGAGGGCAGGAGAGGAGGGGAAAGATGAGGAAGATGACGAAGGGAACGGCAGCAGTAGCGACTCGGAGGACGACGAGAGCGATCTCTTTGTGAACACTAACCGCCCCAACTGCCACTACAGCGAGAGCGAGGAGGACGAGGAAGGGGAGAGTGAAGAAGACGAAGAGGAGGAGAGGACAGAGGCATGCTCCTAGGAGTCATTAAAGAGACATGTCATTAAAAAGGTGAACACTGCGGGAGTCCCACACACCTTTTGACGATGGATTTAATGCTGAGGTTACAGGACCTCAGAATATGACTGGATGGGGTCGTCTCTCTCTCTCTCTCTCTCTCTCTCTCTCTCTCTCTCTCTCTCCAGTCTTTGACTCCTCAGCTGATGATTGTGCACTTTTCTTTTATTTTGGGTCATTTAAAAACAAAGACAAATCCGCAGTTGTGCATATAGAAAATAAACATCCAAGCAAACAAAGAAGCCTGTATCTAGTTGGAATGCACATCATGATGTTAAACAGCGAAAAGGTTTGAGTTGAGTGTCGTTGTCAACCCCCTGTCCTCTGAAAAACGAATGTGTTGTAATAGGTTAAACATTCCTCCTTTCCTAGTCTTTTCTTATTCATGCCTCATCGATACCTCTTATGTCAAGCAGAAGAAGAAGAAAACCCTTTTGTTTAAGAAGTGTGCTTTGATCTGGCTTTTACAGACATGGGAAACCCATAAGTATGTTTTAGTTGGTGATTGTTACTGAAGATTTCCACCCCAGTAACTGATTTTTGCTGTAATAAATGGCTCACAGCAGCTTTATTTGTGATTTTATTTCCACACCTGAGCTTACTCTAGCTTTAGATGCATATAGTACACATTATTAAGGATACAACTAAATATATACATGTGTGTTAGATAGGGTTCATATGAAAAATAGATGTGTTGTAATATACTATGTGGTTGTAATATACACTTCGTTTTCAGAATATCTGGTCTGGTTGAATAATAACACAATTATTTTTTGATTTCTAATTATTTTAAGCTTCCTGCAATAATACATTGAGAAATATCCTATATGTCAATTGTTTCAAGTGTTACAATATCCAACTGGTTTTCAGGTTTTAACTAAATATAAACATTTTTGCAATGTACAAAGTTTATAATGTGTGCCATAAAACAATAACTTCATCAAGGTTGTACTACAATTAAGGTTGACCATCTTGTGGGTGAATAGAATAGCTTCACATTTTCAAATATTATTAATCTTAAAGCTTATTCTTCTCCTTATCTAATCTCTCAGAGTCACGTTCCAACATAGAGGCTGCCTTTCCTTGAGCTGCTCCCACAGCTGCTCCACCCGGCCGGGCGTCCTCTTGTGGACCAGGATGATTTTGTGGTAGGCGCACCGTTCCATTTCCTCATCTTTAGGGAAATCAAAGGTGAGAAAGGCTGGGTGGTGGGAGGGGCAGGCGTTCAGCCTCAACAAGCACATGCCCACGTAGACGTCGTCGATGGGATACAGGTGCACCCTTTTCGACACGAGGTGCAAGTATTTGGTCAGAAGGCCCGAGTACACCACCCCTCCCCCGCCGGCGTATGGCGGGTACGAGCCGCTGTAGAAGGCTTCGGGCACAAAGTACTTGGAGACGTTGAGTCTGTTGGGCTGCGCTGCCCCGATCACGTCTCCCACCATGAAGCTCCTCATGGCCCACACCGCCCCCGGACCCCCCAGCTGCTGCTGGAGGTAGTCCACCAGGGCCGGCGTGTTGACGAAGATGTCGTCGTCTCCCTTGAGGACGAAGTGCGTCCGCCGGCACCCGTGCGAGAACCACTCCCAGAAGAGCACGTCCTTCAGAGTCAGGTTGAAGAAGGAGTCCTTGAAGCCCCACTGCAGGATGTCCCCGTACTGCCGGCTCTCTATCTGCAACTGAGGGGATACGTCCATGCCGTGCTTCTTGTTGCCGTCGGTGCCGAGCAGGAATACCCTGCGGACGTAGCCCCCGCCAACGCCCCTCTGGCCGCCCACCCAGCCCGCTTGCCCCCACGTGTTCCGGATGGTCTGCCGGTTCTTGAAGTTCAGCTCTGTCGTTTTGATGGCCAGGAGGAGCAGCGGTAGGCCACCATCGTCCTTGGCACCGACGCCACATGCGTCGCGGGTCTCCATCACGACGGGGTAGTCTCTCCTGTGCATGTGCCTCACGAACTCCTGGATGACCGTGGGCAGGCCACTGAGCTTGTGCACTGGGTCCTGAGAACCGGAGGATCCTTCTGCCAGCAGGGACTCATAGCTCACGTTGGTTCCTCTGTAGGGATGCCTGGTGTGGTGGTGACGCAGGATGGGGTTCAGAAAGCGGTCGGTGTTCAGCTGGAGGCGGTTCCAGACGCCAAGGCTCGGGTGTAGGTCCCAGAAGATTTTGGGTACCGGGGCCAAGCCCTCGTTTCTGTACGTTCCCTGGGCAATGAAATGCTTGATATCAGACAATGGTATTATCCCTGGTGAGTGTGAGATGTTCATGCACACCATCACGGTGATGTAGATGAACAGCAGGGCTAGGAGAATGCATGGAGTGCACAGGCAGGTGCACAGGCAGATGAGCAGGTTCCTCCAGCGGCAGAAGCACATAGCCATTCAGCTGCAATAGTAGAATGAATTCAGCAGACTGCATGGTGAATTGCTGGCAAATGACATGAAGCATAACATGATGGCTAGACAATTAAAGCTATGGGTTTAGCAATGCATCAAATGGCATTGGATCAGTTGTGTAAGTGGACAGGGAAGCAAATGGCACAGCAGCATCAGAATATTGAATGAAATGAATGAATGGGAAGGCGTGTGTAATATTCCACCGATGATTGTTTACTTGAGGTGGTGAAAGTGATAATTTCTTCTCTCCTCATGATCTAACATAGATTTTGTTATAGGTCTGACCGACCTAAATAGACCTGACCTAAACAGCTTATGCCACCTTCGTCATTTCATCTATTGACTATAACTCCCCAATGTTGATTTACATTTACATTACATTTACATTTAGGGCATTTAGCAGACGCTTTTATCCAAAGCGACTTACAAGTACATTTGTTAGAAAGAGACAGCAATATATTTAGGTAAATAAAGATATGAATAGAGCAGGTCTTCCAGCATTCCAAATTGCAGGGTAATAGCAAAATATTTCCACTGCTTACCCTTCTTTAGCGATGGGATCCTCCTTTTATCTCTTGACAAGCAACAGGCCAATTGGCTGTGCTAGAAGAAACGCTTCCCAACATTAAAATCAAACGTAGAAACTTAGTTATATTTCAAATTTTAGATGAATCCTCACGGTAATACATATCCAGGTTGAAGCTGAGCTGTGTTCCTCGGTGAGTGGAGTTTCTGTGTCGACACCTTGACAGAGACTTGACAGAGGAATCTGTTGTTCCAACACAGCAATTATATATGGAGAGACAGACACCCAGACAACCTGGGTGACAGGTATTCATGGTCAACACCCACTAGATATTGAAAAGAGAGAGAGAGAGAAAAAGAGAAACTCAAACTTGATCACCAGCTGATGAGTATTTAAAAGAGACTCTGCTAGTCTTAGACTGTAATCTTTGCATTTCAGAAAACAATTTCTTCGACTCACCTCCAGACGGATTCTAACCAAAGCTGTTGTGTCTGTATGTCACATACATATATACTATATAAAGCTGTATGTCACTTCACTCGTGGGGAACTGTTTTTAAGTCATTGTTACCATAGTGAGGCGTTGCCGTTGAGTCTGTTTCATTTAAATTATCCCCTTCTCTCCGTGTAACCACTAGTTAATCCAGTCCAACAGGAAAAACCAAAAGAAAACATCCGGGCACTGACGCCTGGGTAGCATGTGGTGGGCCGTTACAGGTGGTATTCAGAATAGGGTAATGGTCTGTTAATCCTGTTCTGATTCTGGCTGTGTGACAAACTATGTGGGAATGTGTAATAAACTAATAGGACTAATATTAAGTATATACATATAATTAACTATCCCAATGTCAGATCTCTCAACATTGTGGTAAGATGTAGGTTTACATAAATTGTTGTTTCAATTTCATTTATTTAGAGTGTTAATATTAAATGTTCAATGAAAACCCATAATCTCCAACAATACATCCAAACAATTTGCCTTCGAATCCCAAAAATGTATACGATTATTGTAACCATTTTTTCATACAGATCTTAATACTTTCACGGTGTTTTTCAATGGGAACACACTCCAATGTATTCTTTTTAATGATGGTATTAGTGAAAACATGACACCACCCTCATCCGTGTGCTTAAGCATTACTGTGCAAATAATCAAGAAACCACTAAGAAAACAGTTCACAGAGCAGTGAAAGGGCTTTAGGAACCAAACAGGATGTAAGGACAGCTTTGTATGTTTTTCGATCACATTCAACCCATATTGTGTCTACAGTACAGGAGTAGAAGTGTCTAGGATATAACGGCATCCCTGAAATGTTGTGGGTTTTGTTTCATTAAAGAACCTCATTTAATTGAGTTAAAGAACTCAGGCTCACATTCCTGCAGCGCCCTGCTGTACTTTAAACAGACGGTGGCGCTGTAATAAGAGCTTTATGTTGTGGCTAATAACTTCCCAACCAAAAACACATACATCTATACATCTATACATTTATACATTTATAAATGTTTCTGACACATAAAGCAAGATGATGTCAATATGTTTTTCATACGCTTTGGCAAAACGTTGGATCCAGTACACGTCCATGTAACGGGGGACAGTATTATCAAATGCCTGGACTGCATCCGTCCGCTCCTCATTCTCTGTGAAACGCCAGTTAAATGCGAAAATGACGTGGCCAAGTATTTCAAAGTACAGCCTTCTTTCCGCTGTCCTGGCGGCCTTCTGTTGGTCTCCGGCCACTCGTTGATCCAATGATAAAACCTGACATTCGTTTCATGGTTGTCTAAAATATTTCACTGGCTGTCATATATTGTTGCCTGGCAACCATTATTTGATATTAAGATAAGATATTAAGATTGCGTCAAATATGGGTTAGTTGTTTTTTTCCCTTTAAAATGAATTGATCCATAATTCCTTTTTACTTTTTACTTTCCTTTCTACTTTTTATTTATTTTTACGATTTTTAAAAACATGTAAAATATGTGAGAAACAGTGAGAAAATAGCATAGATCACTTTGTTTAAGATCATAGAAGACATACTAACATGTTTAAAACAAAAAAACTGGCACTTTAAAGGATAACTTTGGGATTTTTCAACCTGGCCCCTATTTTCCCATCATTTTGGTACACACACACACACACACACACACACACACACACACACACACACACACACACACACACACACACACACTGCTAAATGCTGAATCAGACTTTTACTTGACAATGACTGAACATTTTGATGGATCCTTGGAAATTCTGGAAAACTATTAAATCTATGTCTGTAAACAGTAATACTCATGAACCTGTATGAACCTTCCAGTATATGATCATAGTTTTAACAACCACTTTGTTTCTTCAGGCTCTTTCACTCTACCTCTTCTTTGGCACTAAACCCTTGTTCATCTGAGACACAAACGGGACCAAATTTCATCTTTTCGTCCTTTTCAATTAAGGAAGTACATGATGGCCTTATTGCTCTAGATCCGAGAAAGCTTGCCGGTCCGCATTTTCTTGATCCAAGTTTCTTAAAACTTGGCTACTTCATTGTTGAAGCCCTGTTTCTTTTTAATCTCACCCTGGACTGTAACGAAATTCCGATGATCTGGAAATCAGCTTTTGTTCTCCCCCTTAATATTTATTGGCCTATTTCGAAACTATCTTCTCATGCCAAATTACTTCTCTGAATCTCTGATTAGTCTCCAGCTTAAGGAATTCCTACCTAATTCCTCTCAGGCTATCCTTTGTAAATTACTTGTCTAGTAGAACCCAATGTACACAGTTCAATGGTCTTAGTTCTGTTATCTGTTGATACTGGAGTTCCCAGGGGTCTGTCCTGGGACCTCGTCTTTTTACTATTTATATTAAGAATCTTGGAAACAATGTACTGAATGCTAATCAGCACTTTTATGCAGATAACACCATTATTTATTGTTTTGCTTCTTCACTTGTGTCAGCCTTTGAATGTCTTCAGGCTGCTTTTCATGTTGTACAACACTGTTTAGGCACTTTAAAGCTTGTCCTAAATGCAAACAAAACCAAACTGGTTTTCTCCAGTGCTGGGAAATAGCCCTTACTCTTGCCAGGTATTGTCACCCAAGAGGGGAAGGAGATTAACTCTGGTTTCCTTATTGATGAACACATTCAAAACCTGACCAATAAACTAAAGCTGAAACTTGGGTTCTTTTTTTGAAATATGTCCAGGCAAAAAGAAAAAAAGTTACTGCTACTTTTATGCCATGTCCTCGATTGCGGCGACATTTTATACCCAGGTGCATCTGCCGAATGTCTGCGGCTGGTGGACACGGTATATCACGTGCGCTGAGGTTCATTACTAATGCAAATTCTCTGACAGTGCATCACTGCACTTTTTGCCAACATCTGGCCCTCACTAGCCAGGCGCAGGCTCAGCCACTTGCACATTTTTATTTGCTAAGGTCTTCTTGCCTTTTACCAACATATTTAGCTGCCTATCTTTGTAGGAGTGACTCTAGTGGCCATTCCCTTTGTTCGCAGGACTGTCTCTTTTTATCTGTTCCCAATGTACACATAGAGCTAGGGAAAAGCTTTCAGTTATTTTGCCCCTTCAACATGGAACTTGATTCAGACTGACCTCAAAATGAAGGAACTTTTTAAAAAAGTTTTGAAAACTTTCATCAAGGGCCTAGAGTCAGCCTCTATAGCCTGTAAATGTTTTTAGTATTGACTTATCTGGTGTATCTCTATGAATCGGATTCATTCTTGTCATTTGTTGTCTATGGAAACTTTATGCGACCTGTTTTATCATGTCAGGACACTTTTGTAAAAGAGATTTTAATCTCAAAAGGCTCTCCTCCAGTCCGCTCTAGTCCTGCGCTCACCAAGTTGGGCTGGGCTCATCGACTACGATAAAACAACATCATGCCCATCAACATCGACGCACCAAAGACAACAAGGATAGATGAACAGGACCAGAACAGAAACCACCCAGTGGTACAAAGCCATGTACCACTGGGACATGAGGACCTTCTTCTCTGAAGAGAGTGGTGGTAGACCCCTGGCTGGTTCCTGGTCTTTTAGACCCCTTCTTCTGCAAATTGACCAGCAGCAAGTGAAACTGAGCCTCTAACATGTGGAAGAAGGTGCGGTCGTCCGTCCTGAGCATTGTTCCCCACTCTGTGCCAGTCTTACTGCACTTCTTGCCTGAAGCATTCGGGAGGCTATTACAATCCTATGGGAGAAAAAAAAAAAGAGAATAAGGTCAGTTCATAATAATGATAATATTCAAATAAAAACAGTATTCTCATTTGCATTGAATTGTTTATTTGTATACATTTTGCATTGTTGTTTGTATAACAGTTTGCATATTCAAATAGTCAGATGATATTCAGATGTGGTAGTGACTGGTCTGTGACAGTATATATAATATTGTATTAAAAATGTAACCACTCCTATTATGGATTCTACACTTTTTGAGCAGATTTTGGCTCAAGTTAAACACATTTTCTTGTGGGAGATGTGTGTGGATGTTTGGAGCTCCGTCTGGGAAGCCATTGATTTTCATCGTCATCGTCCCAGAGAGGGTTAAGCTTCTCAGACACAATATAGACACGGTGTGTCGCTCATCATAAAACACAACGATGAAGGTATCACACGTGTTGGCGCGGGTCGCAACCTTGGGGATAACACGCCCCACCTTCTTCCTGGAACTCTTAGCCCAAAACGCATTTTTTTTTTAAAACCTCAGTGTTCGAATTCGAGCTGAAACAGGAGGTTCAATTACACTTCAATGAAATCCACCCACGTTTTATTCTGTAAAGTGGAGTAATGATGGATAGAGATACAGTAGGAGAAATGACATGTCCCCACCTACTGGTCAAACACGACTACATTGCGCACAAAACAATTCAACAGGCAGGGTGGGCATTGTATATCTGAGAAATATAGCTAATGCTTCCGTTCGTTGTTCTTCTTGTTGTGCAAACAGCTACCATCTCTCTCGACACAAATGTGTTATCTTCTGATAACAATAATCCGTTACCTGATTACACTCCTTCCTAGTAGTGGTGTTGATACAAAACTAAACACTTTTTTTCAAAAGCAAAACCAAATCAGGGAAGAGATTCCCTGCCGGGTCTAAGATCGAAATCGTCTCATACAGAGGCAGGCGCAGTCAACTCCAAACAGATATTCTCACAGCGCGTTTCCCTCACTAATAGCTGACGGACGGCCGTGGCATTTCTCACAAATTACACTCAAATTATAGCACTTAAATCCTACCTACAGCACCTTTAAACGCCACGAATTAGATAAACCAAAGTGAGTGTAAAAGTTAGACACATGACAGGACTGCTTCAAAATGGTAGGAATAAAGATTTATTTTTTTCATATGAATGGGTGGTTTTTGGAGTTTTCCTCTTTTTACAAGTAGTATGTTTTTGATAAAACTTGCAAAAATCTTCTAGCATATTCCAAGAATAATGGACATGAAATAAGGGGATTTATTGCTGAATGTTAAAATGAAGACACTTTTTTTTTTCACCGAGTGGGAAAAACAATTTGCTTGCTGCTTTTTCCA
>OMNR01000219.1:0-10227 GCA_900303205.1 Mora moro
TTCTGGGTGGGGGTGGTCAGAACGAGGGTAGTGGAATGTGCGGTGGGCGTGGGCTGGGAACACTGTCTAACAGGGTCGAGCGTTTTTTTGCGTCACTCCAGCTCCACAGAGTCCCGGATGCCACAAGGCTGGATTCTCGTCACGCTTCTTTGAGGAGATCTATCTTTCGGTTAGTCTAGACATTGCTTTAAACCAAGCTACGCAGATGACCTTGCCGTGAGCCCCCAGCAGACAGACAAACAGACAGACAGACAGACAGACAGATGAGGAATATAGGGCAAATGTCTGAGGCTTGTGGAATTTATTTTGTAATGCTGTTCTGCTTTTGCATTCAAGCCTGTGTTTTCGCACATGCGTAAGATTTATGCAAGATTTAATATTGAAATGTTGGCGCCCCTGCAGGTATTGCATTGTTCTGTGTGGTGGTTGCTCTGGATGTCAAGCTCTCTGCTTGTAAATGCATACGTCTCTGTGTTACAGCAGTCTTCACAAGACTGACTGGAGAGGACACCAATATACAGCTACTAGTGCAAGTCTGAAGACGACAACGTGTCGACATCTTTCAAACACATCCTTTACATCAATTTAACATTTTGGGGACCTGCCCCCAAAACTATTATTTTAATCCTAGCAAAAATTAAAAAATGTATTGTTTATTTGAATAAATGTCATGAGAAATCTCATAATTGGGAGTACTGTGTGAGTCATTAGAATAGGAGTGGTCTCGTTCATGAATAACCAAATGTCCATGATGCATCCCTGTACTGTGTATTTTGGAATGCACTGTATTTGAAAACCTTGACAGAGCGCTGTGCTTGTCTTCCAGAATAAGGGGAAGTTGATTAAAATTGAATACAATTGTATTTTAAATCAGGCCATGTCAGCACCACATTAACTTACAGAGTGTCAATACGGATACCTAGTGGCTGTGTGATGTAACGTTTCAATTCATTTTGTGTCTTTCAGTCTTTTTCATAAATACCATGACGACAACGTTGGGCAAAAGATGCTCATGGAAGCTCAGCTTGTTTCTCATGTCTGCTAGTAGTTCATAAGCAATTGAAGTTAACATTTGCAATCATAAAAGCTAATTTCACCTAATTGAGACATCCAAAAAAACTTTTACTACTTTTCTACATATATCTTTTCTTTATGCTATTAAAAGTGTTTCTTATTTACATAGTGTAAAAATGTGGAAAAAAATTTTAGTTGTCTGTTTTGGAGAAATATATTAAAGTGCAAAATGTTGCAAACATCCCTTTTGGCATGGGTGATTGTTTCATAATGCACACAATATACATGTATGCTGTGGTATACTGACTTTATTAAAACGCCTTACACCCACAAACAAAAGTGAATATACACAATAGGAATGTATTTACGTGGCCAACCTACCTCTCAGGCTTTCAATGTTCTAGACTAAAAGGAATTTAGTGAAGGTTGCATACCTCCATATATAGACAGAATGGAATGTGTACTTAAGCCACAGGTTTGTGATACGAGGTGGATATCGAACATAAGATTCTTACCCTAGTACAAACTTGACCACACATGGTTTTCTTAAAGTGATGCAAATCACCATATGGTCAAAAATAATTCACCTGTTTCTGATATTATTTACTCGGTATTTCTTACTGTATAATCATATATTGAGTACAGTATGTGTATGAACTGAATAGCTGCCCACCATCCTAAATAGCCCTTATTAATCTACACTTAAAAACGTGTAGATTGAAAAACACCAGTTTTTACTTGAGTTCTAAAAGTTTACTTCATATGTGAATTTACCACATGGTAAGGCAAACGATGGAATGCAACAATTATAACACATTTCACATGAAACTTAAAAAAATATAAACATCACAAATTACAAATCAAATTTGAGGTCAACCTTGACAATTCAATCAGAAATCCCCTTTTACACATCTCTCCGCAAGAGACATTTAGCAGCTCTGATAACAGTAGTAATGCCAAGACAAGCAACTATAAAACACGTGTTCAAACAAGCTAATATCCTACACAAAAGTGACGAGAGATGTCCCGACGCAGAGTGGTTGGTTCTGATTTATATGAAGAGCAAACAAACTTGACATTCACTTTATAAAACGACTTGACATTTTGTGATCACCACCAAACAATTAACCCTTTAAGACAGTTTAGTATATCAAAGGTGTATAACAAACACGCAATGAATCTATCCTTGTTCTAGTTTTGAGTGAAACAAGTTAAAATGATGTCTTTTACCCACTAGAAGGTTGCATATTAATTCAACAGCACTGAAGGGCACTCCCTCACATATCTCACCCGACCAATTTGCCTCAGCGGCAGGGGGGGGGGGCTGATCCTCCTTTTATAATTTAAGAATTAAAAACATACAAATAAGACTTGGAAAAAAGTCACAGTGCAAAGTCACAGGCCTAAGAAGTTTTCTAACCGGCAAAAGGCCAGAGGTAACAGTCAAAACAATTACAAACACTTCATCACACAGAAGAGCTCAATGGAAGACCTACTCGTCAATCTTAAGCCAGCCTTTTTTATAGTCCATCAACAATTCCAGGTAGTACTTCCACTCGGGTTCGCTGTCGTATTGGACCTCAAACACGTTCTTCAGGGGGTTCGGGTGAGCCTCGTGGATACGCACCACCTCACCCCTGTACCACACCTCCGACTTATCGTCCTCCTCGTACAGATGGAGTATCTTCTTTCCCACCAAGTCTGGGTAGTAGAACTTGATGGCTCTCTGAGCCCTCTGCACAGCCGAGCGCAGGACCCAGCGCCTCCGGTGCTCAGCACTGTGGCAGGCTGACAGGTATGGGCAATATCGGATCTTTGACAGGGATCTGCTGCGTCCTCGAGAGCCCGAGAGGGAACGTAAGGCCCGGGAGAAGCCCTCCCTTCTCTGGTTCCAGTGGGTGACCTTGGCTGACCCTCTACTGAGAAAGAGGTCCTCCTCGCCTCTTCGCTTTCTGGCCTCCACGCTCTCTCCATGTTTGGGCCTGGCGGGGGAAAAGTCAGAAAATGTCCCAGAGTGAGACACCGTCTTGTAGCACGCGGTTCTACCGTTGAGGCCCTTGCTAAACAGCACCCTCCGCAATTTGAGAATCATGCCTGAATGTTTCTTTGATCGCGCTTTACTTTTCACAGAGTCTGAGGCAGGGTTAACCGGAGAGGGAATGGAGGATCCCTCCATGTCACTGGATGAAGATAATTCATCAGAAGATAAGGGACACGTCCAGGTGTTCTCAAAGCTCTCCTGGGAGTCAACCAGGGCTTCATCCCGTTCTGCCATTTCTTGACCATTTTGCACGCCAATTTTGATTTCACCCAATGAGTGCACATTGTCCCAGTTCCTCTCCTGCTCCTCGTTTTCAACTTCAGTGTCCGGGGAGGAAGATCTGTAATCCAAAAACGCCTGCCTTGAACATTTCTTCACCCGGTGTTTTGTTTTCTGTTTAATAGGGTATGACGTTTCCCCCTGATCCTGTGGATGCATCTGCCTGTCGGACACTGAAAGCGATGAGGCCGTGATAACCTCAATATATGCAGGACTCTTGATGCCATCGGTGTCCTCTGAGCGTTCGTCTGGCTCCCTCTTAACTAACCCATCCAGCGTTACTCCTGCAACACAGGAAATTAGGGTCAAACATCAATTTGTTGCGAATCACACAAAATATGAATCACGAAGTAACACAAAATACTATTTTGTGTTATTTAACATTCCTATTTAACATTCCTTTAATAGAAGCCAAAGAGAACATACAAGTCAAAGAGGTATGTAAAAAGTGGTTAAGTCATGAAGTCAAGAGTTAAAACTAGAATGTTTCACAAAGAAAAAGGTTTCCATTTTTCATTTTATGATGACAAGAGCAAGTGATCAATAACCCAGACTGGCCTCCTACATACAAAGTATCATATTAATAAATGTATTTATCTAAGACCCAAATGTTGGTTTCCATATGAATATGTGATCGCAGAATAGCATTGGCGCACTTCCAAGTTCCAACACTGAATAGAAGCTACTTCATCAAATATTGCATTTAGAGGAATGTAGTAATATGTTGGGTATTGGCTGAGAACGTATACTGCAAAAAGGCCTTCAGTCAGGTTTCATATATTAGTCAAGGAAAGAAGAAGGCAAACGCAAAAGTTGGAGATGGAGAAAGTGCTGCTACAGTAATAAGTGCCCCAAAGCATGCCATGCCAACATTACCAGCAAACAGGAATAGATGAGTAACTGAACTTGATAGTCTAACTGAGTTCAGAGAATTATGACGCAGCAACAATTGAAAAACGCTACAGGTAAAACAATTTTTAAAAAAAAGTAAATATCCCCAGAAACACAGTGTTGTTCTGAATCATATTACAACCTTGCTGAAAAGTCAAATGGTTAAGAGGAGTGTTAAACATTAAATTAAACAGGCGTGTAATCATGTGGCTCATGGGCTTTTGACGAAGTGAAAGGAGACACAATGAGCCAGTGTACACTGAAGTCAATCCCTCCTTCCCCCCACGTTGCAAAACATGGCAGAGTATCACTTCCTTCTCATGTCAACAGACATCCCACAATCCAGTCATAATGTAGTCACATCTTTGACTTGTTTAGCCAATCAGCAAAGTCAAGCCAAGAGCTGGATTTTACGGGGGTGAATTTTTGGACTTTTTGGAATTTTTGGACATAAGAGTGAAACTATTGCAACAGCAATAATTTGTTACTGGTTGTTAGGGGTGTCATTATAGCAGTGATTAGGAGGGAAAAAAAGCAGTGAATAGAAAGCAAAGCTGGTTGACAGCATAAAATAAAATATACCTGTACTTTCTTTTGGAGATCAGATGTGGACGATTCTGTAAAAAATAAATGGATTTGAAACGGAACAGAACCTTGTCTTTTAAGTAAAAAATAATAATACATGTGCACTAAATCCTCCTATGATACATGGGTTTAAAGGAGACATGGCAGTTGTGCCATACAAATCACATGGTGCAATGTGATGAATCAGACTGGGGTCAGCTCAATGTATGAACTCATTGTGCAAGTATTGAAAATGCTCAAACCACCACACAATGTAGTAAGTTGACACCATGTAAACTCATCTCTCTCCTACAGTTGCATTACTGCTACTCACTAATTCCTGTGAAGAAGGAATTTGGTTCTGGTGGCTCAAGATTCATCAAGTGTAAAAGCATTTGGTTGTGTCACTGTAATAATGTTAAACATCCACTGTAATACAAATACACCAGTGATTATGATTAAATCCCATTCTTACCTAGGCGCTTGGAGACGCAAGCATGATGGAAAAGGTTTAGCACATCGGTGTAGATGTCAGGCAGGTGTTTCAGGGACATCAACCTGCGGAGTTTGGACGAGAAGGCTTGTCTGTGGAGCTGGGTGAGGTGCTTCTCTTCAGACAGAGTGGTGGGCCGCAGCTCCACTTTGTGTTCCTGCAGAACCTGGTCAATATGGCTACCCTGGACCTGAGGGAATAGCAACTTCTTCACCACCATCATGGGAATAAACACTGCTCCCGTCCGCATAACATGTGGAAATGGACAGTGTTCCTGTGAGATGTATTCTTCCATCCTCTGGAGAACCTTGTCGAGAGCCATCTTGATCTGTACACTTAGCCAAGCTTGTCTGGCTTTGACACCTAGTAGACAAGATATTTTGTTGTTTTTGGTAGCAGCCGGATTAACCATTTCCGCATGTGAAATCCAGTCTCTGAGTGCCTCCTCTGGGGAGACCGACACAACCTCTGTCACTAAGTTGCAAAGGCAATGGTGGAGCTTCAAGAAACGCTCACGGACGTGTGTGGCAGGTGTTTGGTGTGTAGGTTGGCAGTTGACCTCAGCCATAGGTAGAATGAGTGGCTTGTTGACCTCCACAATAGGTTGAACAGGGGGTAAGTTGACCTCAACCATAGCTTGAATCGGTAGCGTGTTGACCTCTGCCGTAGATTGGATAGGTGGCTTCTCAAGGGTGAGGAAAGGACGACCGAGGGTATCAGGTAAGATTAATTTGTATTTGGAAATCGTAAATAGAGGAGGGATGTTTTGGGTGCTTAGTGTGTTCTCTGGTTGCTCAGGAGGTGTAATCGATTTAGAGGATGTTTCATTGGATGTCTTCAGTTGTACAGGGGGTACAGGGGGGGTCTGGACATGATCTTGATGGGAATATTCTACTCCAACATCTGGTGTGGTATGGAATGTTTTAGAAGTCTCATCTATAACAGCAGTTGGAAGTGTAACGTCAAACTCTTCGGGTTCACACTTCTTGATCACGAACATGGGGCCATTGTCAGGAATAGAAACCTCTGCAGCCTCCTCTTTTACTGCAGCCTCAATACAGTCAGCTGGAATCACTTCACTATGACTACTTACACAGTCATCCAATTCAAGTTCCTGCTTCTCTACCTTCATTGCTTTTTGTTCATTAACTTCTAATGTAGGCTTCACTGTTGTGGTGTTACTGAAGAGCACATCTTTGGGTGCAGGACAGTCATCAGGTGGCTCTACATTTTCTTTTGATCCTTTATCTTGAATAGAGGGGTCTGTTTTATCTTCACAAGGCTTTGTGCACGGATCAATGCTCTGTCGCCTTTTATTAGACAGCAACATTCCAGAAGCCTGCAGGAGCGCTCTGTAAGGGGCCAAACTGAAGACATTGTCAATGATTGGCATTGGAGGATGATCTGTTGAATTGTCAGTCTCTATTCTTTCTTCCTCACGTTCCATCTTTTGTCGTTTGATTAAAAGTTCCACATCGGGTGAATCACATTTCTCAATTTTGATTGGTGTGGAGGTGAAGTCATTGGGAGTACTCCTCTTGAGTTTTCCTTTAGTGGTAGACAAACAAGATAGTGGCGTACCATGGTCTTCCCGAGTTACAGTTAGAGCAGAGGTGTCAGTTGTTGACATCGGGTTATGACCGTAACTGTAAACTTTGTGAATATGTTCTCCATAGTGAGTTGGGGACAATAGGACATCTATAGAATCAGTATGGTCCTTTGGCTGCTTATTTTCGGCTGCTTGAGTTATGACATGGACTTTATGACAGGAGTAGTCCAGGGGTCGGTCCGGGGTCATGGTAGGGGGTGTACTCAATCGCTCTATATGCTGGCTATTGAGTGGAACGTTGTTCATTTGTAATCTGCCCGGTGACATATCTGATTTGTCTACATGACCACTTGATTTTTTTGCTTCAACGTGTATGTTCAATGGGGAGCCACATGGTTTGTTATCATGTGATCGGGCACTGCATTTGTCATTATGCAAGTTGACTGGTGAAGCATGGGGCTGGCTGATTGGAGATGTCGTGAGACCATTAGTGTGAAAGATATGAGGAGTGTGTTGTTCTTTCGGTGAGCCTCCCACTTGTCTTGAATTCATATGAATTCTTGGAACTGCAAAGCGTTGATCAAAACCTCGCAAAAAGGAGGGATTTGGCAGGGCTACAGTGTTAATCATAGAAATGTCACCATTAATAGGCTGATAGATCAGGCGATGTTCCTGTAGGTTGTTGAACATATGATTAGGAAAGGCAGGGGCACTTTCTCCATGCATCTTCTCCATGTTTTTACACACTGATACACCCTCCATCCTCATATTTGCCTCAGGGTAATAAAACCCATGGTGCTGTGGAAGATGCCCATATTTGGACATTGGAGAGAGTTCCTGATAAACCTGTGATGGAATTCTATGTTGTTGTGTTGAGCGCATATGCTCAAATGTGTGAGGATGGGAGGGGAGTAGGCCATGATAGCCATTTGGGGAAGTCTGCAAACACTGGCTCTGTGGAGTTAAAGAGCCAAACAATGTGTGAGTTGGGACACACGGGTAACTGCTATAGTTCGACTCAAAGTAACCAGGCATAGACCTTGCTCTACTTGGTCCCAAGTTCTGGTATTTCCCCCCAGTGGCATCCTTTGGCAACTGCCTTTCTCCATTGTGTTGAAAATGAGCTCCTTTTTGTTGCAAAGATGTCTCCGGTGCAGCTCTCTGAATAGGAGATAGACTGTTGTAGTGGGCACCAGTGTTCATCCACTCACTCTCATAGACAGCATTAGGCACCCTCTGAGTCACATGCTCTACACTATATCTTTGTCCTAAAACACAACTCAGTTCAGAACAGCATGGCCTTTGTCCATAGACTGCCTTGGGGATTGCTAGATGCAGGGAGGTTTTGGGCGACTGGGATGCATTCCTACCTCCTGCTGTTTGATTGATGACAGTTGTTGACGTAGAGGCTAAAGGACTGCTCATATTGGGACTTCTTGCGTATTGTGTGGAAACCTGCTTGCTTGGGGTGCTACACACTGGGGGGGAATGTGAATGGCGTTCCTCTGGGGTGAACGTCTTCTTGTATGGCTGGTAAACACTATGGCCATGTCCCTCAATGCCAGACTGATGACTCACAGCACTCCTGCTTTCCATCAAGCCAGCGCTTGGACCGCTCCAGCCAAGAATTAGCCCTGCTTCATCTTTTTCTCTGGGGTCATAAGCAAAGTAGGGAACAGGATACTTTTGACCATGGTGACCGAGGAATCCAGGCATGGCTCCCGCCGACGTCCCCTCAAACAACAGCATTTCACTTTGAGCCGCCGGGTCATTAAGACTCTGTGCTGGTTGACTTTCCATCATGTGCCGACTTGGCCAACGATATTGCTCCTGTCCTGGGAAACAAAAGACAAACAATTCAATTCAATACTGCTTCTCTTAGTTCTATGTGTACACTTATTTGTTGAAGGATTTCAGTCTGGCACTCTTGAAAAACACAGAGTATATGTTTATTAGCAGATTGCCTGGTTAGGTTTAGATCAGATTAATGTCATGAACTGATACAGTACATGTGTACACTGAACAAAATGTGTTCTTGCAAGTTGGATACAGAGATAATCATTATTGACAGTGTTATAAAATAAAAGGAAAATGTATGCAAAGCTATACACAGTGTAGAACCAAGCATCTATGAAGAATGAGGCTTGCAAACAAGCATTTATAATTTCTCAAAAGTTGATACGTGCCTAATGCTATAAACAACAAAAGGATTCACTCCTAAAATAATCGTGACGGCCACAATGAGCTAATGAAGTAATCATTTACGATGGGAGTGGCCGCTACAATGAGCTAATGAAAATTACAGCAACGAAACTCAGTTTAACCCAACCCGAGTTTAACATACCTCAATGATTATTCAGGTTACAAAATAATTGAACAACTTCCCATGAGTTATGCACATGCAATCATGCAATAGGGCAGAAAAGTCTAGTGGTTAAGGTGTTCCATTGGGAGGGTGACTCCCAGTGGAATTGTTCTGGGTTCTAACTCTAACCCCTACATGCTCATTAATGACCTGACTGCTCCCAAAATTCACTGCAAGTCACTTTGGATAAAAACATCTGCTAAATGACTAAACAGTCAAACAGTAATTGCATATGCCTGACAAACAGGACATTTACTTTGGACACATGGACTGCAAAACTGTCACATTCCAAACACTTCTGATCTGAGAACAAAAGAGTAAGGACCCAGGACCCCAGAACAAACAGATGTTCTGAATGGTCACATTTTTCCAATTACTATAATTCTGTTACATAGTAATGTTATTGATGCTATTATAAGAGCAATTTAGGGAAAGCCTTGGAACAAGATAAGAGAGAAGGACGCATGACTTAATAAGTTAGTCATGTGTGGTTCTAGTGTGGTTCTGTGTCCAGGTCATTTAAAGGGCCTCTATTTTACGACCAGGTGGGATGTTGATTAGCCATTACATTTCAAAATCTGCTCTCTAGTGACATTACAAGTGGTCAGTCCACCAGCCTACCCAGTGGACTGTACCAACTGGTCGGCTTGTCTATTTATCATGCATCCTATGGATGCTACTAGAACCAAACCAATATATACTTGCCCATCCAGTCTTAAACCTTCTTCATTTCCTTAACCATCCCTTTGTATTCAGCTTTTATTGCGTTTATTTGCAAATCAAAAAGACACTTTGATTGATTCTCTAGTACCATGACACCATTAACCATCTAAATACTAAAAACTATCTAAATAAAAAAAGCATTTGGTTCTTGTGATCTAAGACATTGTTTTGATCTTAGATCACAAAGAAAACAACACATGGTTTGTGTTTATACATGGCCCAGAGCCAACTTATGGTTATCGCCATGTATGGCTATAACATGCATGTCCTACTGAACCCCCTGTTAGGAGTGACGGGTCTGGGTGAAA
>OMNR01000226.1:0-10371 GCA_900303205.1 Mora moro
AGAGATGGAAAATGAAAGGGTTCAGAAAAACGTTGTTTGCGGCACCCGTTCACCGAACCAGCCGATGTCAAGGCTTAGCTACCGTGTTGGGCGCTAATTAACAAATACAGTTGACTCAAACTGCTAAAAGGAGATTAGCATTTCAAACCGGAGGAGGTACCTTTGGACACGGCCGGGTTGCTGGGGTTGACGATGAAACAGGCCAGGCAGACGTGGAGCGAGCACCGGAAGCCGCGGTGCAGCGGGGTGGCGGCGGCGTGGCTGGCGATGCAGTCGCCGTGGTAGAACTTCCCGCACGCGGGAATCACGCAGCGCCTCACCTCCTCCCCACGCTTCTTGCACACAAAGCAGGTGTGGAGCCCTACAAGGAGAAGAGGTTCGATTTCCTGGTTTTCAAGTCGAAGGCAGTTGGTGAGTTGGTATTCTAGTCAATACAGCAATACCTTTCGCTTTTTACCTAAGGTGAAATAATTGCCCGTCGGTCTATTAGTACCATTGCTATTGAGAGATTTTGGTATGGCCAATTCCAATAGAATCCAGACATTTTGTTCATCATTATTATGTTATTCCAGTCAAAAAATAAATAAAACAACATAACGTTGTTTTAAGCCAAACACACGAACATTGTGCCTTGCCCTAATTAGCAAAGCGGCCACCTGCTAGCATAGATCTCGTACCTGATTTGCACTCTGGGCAGATGAACTTCCCTTTGGGGGCCTGCGCCAGAGAGATGCATGGCAGGTGAAAGGCCCCGCAGCACTGGCCCTCGCAGAGCAGCAGCTCTCCAGACTTCTCACACACCTGGAACACGACACACAGGTTCAAAGATGTCATCGGCACGCGGCGATCACCGCATGTGGTCTCGGCCACACGGTCTCGAGGGGGCGCCAACCACGGCGACCAACGGAGGTTCCGAACCCTGCGGAACTCAATTGGACAGAGCAAGGCACCGACACGCATAACCGCGAGCTCAATAGGTCGAGCATGGCACTGCTACCGCTTCATGTTAGTGCTGCACCGGCAGTTTCCTTTTAGTGTTTGATTACTCTGAAATGTCCTCTGTAACTTGAGCAAGACAATGACACTGGCAATGTTATGAAGGGCTTCCACTGAAAACAAGTGCATTACATCTTCAATAGGATGCAAACCATCCATGCCTTTTAGAGGACCATTGTCGGGTGGCATTTGTATTGCTCAGAAGGTGTTTCTTAATGCAGATCACTGGAGACTCACCTGACATATGTTCTCCTTCATGGAGGCTGGACCTCCTCTGTCTCCTATGAGCTTCCTGGTGGGGAACAACTGGTCATCACACAGCAAAGAGTCTTCCTTCATCGAGGGAATGCTGACATCCAGGCAGGACTCCTCAACCTGAACACACTGCCATGTGGCAAATGGACATTTAGGATGCGTTTAGGCCCACATTTGGATCCTTTGGGACAGGAGATAGGCATGACAGTTGAAACTTTGGTTGCAGTTAGTTAGTCATCATCGTATTACCAAACAAAGCAATTCTGTTGTTTAGTGTCATGGAAATGCTAACTAGTACTAATGCAATTCCATTAAAGCTACACTAGTCTAGTTGGCCTGCTGCATGCCATTCAGCGTCCGAACAGTATCTAATTTGTAATCGGCATATTAGAAGAAGCAATGCTAACAAACATAAAACAAGAAGCACCATTACCAAAACTTCTATACAAACAAAATGGCTGACCTCTAAGCCTACGCTGTCCTTCGCCCCATCGTCTTCATCATCATGTGGCTGGGTGCCATCCGTCTGGGGAACGGGGGGAGCGCAGTCCGACGCCTGCTCGGGGGTTGGAGACAGCGGGGTAGGAGCAGGGGGTGGACTGGAGACGGTGGGAGTGGAGGGAGACGGAGCGGTGGTGGTCTTGGCGGTCACTGGTGAGGTGTCAGGCTTGACGTCGCTGGACATCACCGGCTGTTGGTCGTCGGACTCAGATGACGGGCCTCCACAATCTAGGAGGGACAAAACGTGTTGCATTAGGAGCAGTTGGCTCAGTTGCCGGAAAGTGACGGGAAGCTAAAAGGTAATACATATTTTTGGAGGAATTGTTAACTAATTAAATACCTATGCTTTTACAACATCAACAACAACAACAACAACAAAAACTCATATATACTATCCAACAGATGGTATGTGTGACATTATCAGTGTTTTCTTTCAACATTTCTGAAAAATTCAGAATCAGCACCAGGGTTCATGCATATGTTTAAGAAATAATATGTTGCCGATGGTGTCTGTAGACCTCAAAATAATTGTAATATATGTTTCATTTACCAGAAGGAGCAGGAGGATTTGGTGGGATATGCCTCAAAGACTTGACCTGTAATGAAACACACCGATACACAACACATGGCTACAATCAGATTCAGATCAAATTTTGTACCTTCTCAAACAAACAACCTGTGTGTGTGTGTGCATGCGTGCGTGCATGTGTTTGTATACAAAGTTCAGAAAGTAAGTTGATTTCAAAGATCAGCTTGTGTGTTGGTGGTGCTAATTAACAAATACACTTGTTACTGTATTTTGTTACTGTATACTCAAACAGCTAAAAAAGGAGTAAATTCCCTCCACCACCACCTAGATTAAGGAGTCTTCTACCTTCTTCTTGGGGCCGACTGAAGCCTCAGCTTCCAAGCAGTATTGTAAAATCCTCTGAGTGGGCTTCCTCTTCCTCTTGCTCTTCAACAATGAAACACTACCTGTAAACACAACAGGACAGAATGGCTCGCATGACCCTTTTTTCTTGGGACTAGTCAAACACACTGTCTCTTTGCGCTGTTAAAGGGAACTTTGTGATTTAAGAACAGAATTAGCCAATGTATTTGAAAGCATATATAAGAGTTTAAATACAGTAACTTTGACAAGATACATATAACTCACCATCATCTTTGATGGGGCTGTCCGTTGACTGCAAAGTTTCAGCTTCAGGAGGAGGGGTTAGTGTATCAATGGAAAGTACTGATGCTTCTTGAGAAGGTGAGTTTTCAGTTTTGGGAACTTCTAGTTCCGAGGGTGTTGGTAGACTTTCCTCAGGGGGCGGAGTCTGGATTTCAGGAAGTATGGTCTGAGATGTGCAGCCACTACCGCTGTCGTCCAATAGCGGTGGCCGCTCAGATTGGGTACTGATGTGCGGAGGGCTCTGCAAAAAAACAAAAACGTACGTCCTTATCTGTAAGATGATGACCTTAACATAACCTTCATCTTTGTGAGGAAGGCTCCATGTTCAATGGCTTGCTATTGCACTTTCTTGGAAAACAAGTTGACCGTTAAACAATCATGCAGTTGGCTGGCAGTGGTAGTGAATAAGCAGTTACTGATGGCTCTCTTCGATCCATACAGCAGAGCAATGGATTACCTTTCCCACTGGCTGGAGAGGTTTTTTGGTCTTCTTCCTTGTAGAGAAAATCTGATCATAATCTTCGTTCCATTCGATGAGCCTTTTGCTTGGTTTTCTGATTCGTTTTTGTACTGAGGAAGACAAGTAGGAGAAGTCAAATGTAATCGTTGTGGCCAGTAGTACCTACTGCATACTTCACATACATTTTCAGACATTTGATTTTACATTTTTAAAAGCCATCATTTGAAACTAAACTTGCAACAGCATGGTCAATGAATATTACCCTCCAAGGGACTTTGGCCAAGGTATTACTCAAGCTAAAATCATTAATATGGGATATATTTGTTCTTAAATCCAGGACAAATGAGCTGATGATATGGCTTAATTGAAGCTGCAGCGGTTAAAACCTAATACAAACATCATCCATCTCCAGAAATCTTAGTTCAATTATTTAGGTTCAATTAAGGCCTTGGCATGAATGACACATTTCAAATTCCCTGACCCCGTAAGTCCTTACCCATGGAAGTATCCTGGCCTCGCCCACTGCTGTCCCATGAATTATTGTTTAGCGTTGCACCGTCTGCATGGAGATCATTAAGGGTCTGCAAACTAGTCTTTGGTTGAGAGGATAGCGCAGCGTCCAAGACTCTCTCTTCCAAAGGCACAGTGGTCTGACTATTCCCCTCCTTAACTGCTCTACACCCCTCTTTCGTCACAAAGCAATCCTTCCCTTCTTCTGTCAGGACATGTCCATGCCCGGTATGCGAGTCACCACTGAGTGAGGGCTTCTGTCCAGGGAACCCAGGACCTGAGCTTGCTGGACTACAAGGCACCTGAGCTTTCTTTCTCCTCCCAGAGTTGACACTTCTCTTTCTGCTGCCGGCTCTTTTGGAGGGCTGCCTTGGTCTTCCCCCATTTTGCATGCCGTCCTTCTGCAAAGTTTTAGTTTCGTCTGTGACAAGATCAACTCTGCAGGCACTAGTTGGTCCTTGATGTGGTTCTTCTCCTGACGTACTAGGCATCACCAAAGGCTCCTGCTTGACATGGGAACTTGGTGGCCCAATATTGAGCTCCAGGGGGGTGCCATCTCGGTCCCTTGTATCGTGCAAATCTTTTAGCAGCATGAGAAAAGTACTGAACTTATAGTTTGTGTTAGGTTTAAACGAAACAGGTTTACCATCACTCTCATTGGTCACTGACTGTAAAGATACCTTCTTTATCTTTTTAAACTGATTCAGAAAGGAAAAAGATGATCTAGTTGAAGAAGATGAGGAGGATGTGTCAGAGGAACAGTTTTCCTTCTTTGTTTTTACTCTCGAGGTCAGTGGCATGAGGTCCATGGGTGGAGTGGGTAATATAGGGAAGTCTTCATCCTCAGTCTTAACCTCAGCTTGTACGTCATTTGTATCTGAAACACTCTTGCAGGAGGACAAAGTGCTGCAGTTGGAGGAAGGCCCATTCTGACTGTTCATCTTAATGGATTTCACTTTTGTACAGAAGCCTTTCTTTGCCTCCACTGTGGACAAGGAAGTATCTGCACTTTTCCTTTCATGTCCATCTGTTTTTCTAGACTGCTTTAAACTCTTCTTCCAATCAAGCTCCTTGAGAGCTTTTTCACGCTTTATTCGTTCCGTTTCCTGCAGCGCTTTCAGAGCTCTTGTCATCAGGCGGTTGCTTGCTGGTAGGTGTGCAGGTTGCTCATCAATAGTGTTCTGTGATTCATTTAGACTCTTTTTGGATTCATCTTGAAGTGACAGTGGTTCTTCTAAAGGTTTGCTTGCATCCTTCAAACATGGATCCAGTGCGGCTGCAGATACTTGCACAGCTTTCGCAGAAGATTCCCCTTGCTGATGAGTAGGGTGGGATGTCATACCATTGAGCACATGAGTGGCATTCAAGTTATTAAGTTCTACGATGTTTAACTGGTCAGTGGGTTTGTTTGTTGGGTTATTTTTGGTATTGATAATGGACATCCATTTTACTTCTGGCCCTTTTAATTGATTAGTCTTACTGGTTAATTGCAAACTGCTGTCTTGAGACCATCGCATTTTGTGAAAAGGCTTGACAGTCATACCAATAGCAGACAAATTAGTAACCGATATGCTTTTGGATTCTAAATTGGAAATTTCCTTTAAGGACTCCTTTAACCCCAATTTTGAAATTGCATCGCTACCTTGTGTATTTATACTTTCTAATTGCGGCTGGGTGCTCTCATCGCTGAAATCGTTTTGTGCAGAATTTACTAACTGTATTTCACCAGAGGGTGAAACCTTCTGCTCTTCTAAACTTGCTGACTGAACTAAAGAAATTTCAGATAAATCCATAACCTTTGTCGTATTATTTTCTATAGTATGCGTTTGTTTAGCAAACATGCCAATTATATGGTCCCTTTTACTGCCCGCATTTTCCGATTTTTCCAATTTGTCACTAGATTGATTAGAGGATGATCTGTGTTCACCCTCTGAATACTCTGATTGGTCACTGAGACTGTCATTTATGTTGGTGACTGGGATGACTTTTTTTGAGTCTGAGTGATCTAACTGTTTAGTAGTTCTTACACTATTGAGCTTGGTCCTTTGAGATTGGTCAGCTGATTTCTTGTTTTGTTTGTCATTCGATTGATTTGTGAGATTTTCGGTCATAATAAAACGATCACTCGAACTTTTGGAAGGGATCATTTCTACAGGCTTATGTGAATGCCCTGAATGGTCAGAAGGCATCCCAGTTTCTGCACACAGGCTGGTCTTATTTTTGTCTTGTAATGATGGTTGGGAAACTGCCACTCCCGTCACAGTGTGGTTGACACCATTGATGAGTGTCCTTTTACTGACTACGGATGGGATCTTCTTCTTACAGGGCAATTTACTAAAGAGAGTGCGGTCAGGTATGGGACTTGTAGTTTTTGGTCGTCTGTCTTTGCCTGCTTTGCTGAACCACAGGCCTCTCTGAATCTCGGGCTGTTTGGTAACTTCCTTGACAACAGAAGAAGAAAGAGTCTGGGTAACTAAAGGCACAGACTGAACTGGTTTGGGCTGGCGCTCAAGTGCTTTAGGACATAAAATCTTGGGAACAGATTCAAGGTCAGAGTAAGGGCATTCGCCTGCCACCCGATCCGACTGCTCCTGGTTACTGCATGCGTTTCTGGAGTTTTTACTGCTGGTGCCAGTCATAGAACTTCTGGTTTTATTTTTAACAGAAGACTTTCTTAAAGTGCTTGGCCTTGTTGTTTTGCTATGGTGGAAGTCAGATTCATTGGTCATATGACTTGTTTTAGATACTTCAGAAACTGGAGCAGGAGTCTGTTGGACTGTGCTCTTTTTCTCAGATATGGAGACATCATGAAAGGCATCGTCTTTTAGGGAGGAGGCCATTCTAGACATTTCCTGGAAAGAAACCTCCGCTTCAGTGACACTGAATTTCCAAGCCTCCTGGAAACGCTTGGCAACCTGTAAGCACAGGCTTTTTGTCAATATCAGTTTTAGAAATCAAAACTGAGGTGCCAGTTAACATTTAATTTATTGAATTTTAAATTGAATTTAATTCATTTTATCTACGTGTCAGTAAGAATTCAGTGTCAATGCAAATGGTTGGACTAATTTATTAATAATAATAATAATAATAATAATAATAATAACAACAACAACAATAATAACAATGATGAAGAGTGAATAATGAATTAAATCATATGTCCTATCTATGGTAATGACAGATGTATTACAATGTATGAAATATGTATTAGTTATTATCAAATAATAACAAATAGCACTCACAGCATATTTGTAGTTATTTTCCCTTTGTTTGCCCCTCCGCCTCAATAGGGGGAGCTGTTCAAATTCAAAGCCACCGTTAAATGAATGGGTGGCTTTTCCTTCCACCCAGGCATGCTCGACTGCTTTCCCAAAGGTCCTCACGTAGTATAGTCGACAGGGTCGATCACTGGGCTCTACAACAACAAAGAAACACAGAGTTCAATTTTGTTGCTGGACAAACACCAAGGTTGTGAATTAGGTTTTGGCCCATGAGGTTGAGCTCGGTGTGCTTCAATTGTCCATGTTGTCAGTTAGTTGAACCCTTTCAGAACCACACATTGATCCAAACGTCTGATGTATATTCAAGTGTATTTGCTATCCAAATCAATCATCATAATTTGGTTTGGATTCACTGTTTGGTTAGTTTACATGAAACATCCATCTACACAACATTTTACACTGACCATGATCGTTACCCACCACTGACAATACAGATTCCAACGTCTCAATTATTATTTGGTGAACTTAAATACATTACCAATGTGTCAATTGTGTGGTTGGAGAGCACACAGGATACAGTTGATACATTGACAATAAAATACAACTGAGCTGGGTTGTGATGATACATTTATCACATCACGTATAAGATCAATAAGATCAACACATTTGGGTAAAATGTTCAGACTTGAGATGGCCTACCTTTGATTCTGTGATAGATTCCGTTTGTGGGGTCCACGACCACTTGACAAGGCCACCATGGTCTTCTGTTGAACTTTGCCCAAACAACCTCGCCCTCCAAGAACTTCAAAAGGGGAACAGACTTCTTCTTTGGACTGCAGGGCTGTGAAAAATGTGGGCAGGAAATCACCCGTCATTACATCATGAAGTTGTCCCCAAATCTGAGTGGCTTCTGGTAATCAGCTTTTCATATCGAATTGGGTACTTGCAATTTTACACTTTCCAAAAGTTATAAATCCTGAAACGTTGAATTTGTATTTATTAAAACGTTATCAATTATCAATACATTTAACTGATTTAAAAAATATCTTCCACAGCTAGCCTTTTTGTGCTTCAGGGGATGACTAAAACAAAGTGTGAAATGGACCTTCGCACTCACTTCAAATTCTTAATATTTCTGCCAACCATTGAGGAATATGTAAAAACAAATCATCTTCCTAGATTACTCAAGACACTGCTCCCTGTACAGGCTTATTTTCATTGGCAATTAATCTATCAAATAATATTGTCTGCAACAACAATAATGGCAATAATAACAAAATGTCTAAAATGTGCTTGCTCTGTCTAATAAGCAGCCAAGAAAGCATAAATTTTATAATCTGAAACAGAATAAGTATTTATCAACTATTTGTTTCAGTGCTGATTTCAATTTCAAGGAAAGTGTTTTAAAACGTTGTAGTGACATGCTAGATGCCTTGAGTAAACAAATTGTGATTATACATGTAAACTGCTTGCCAGCCCAGACTACTGGTTTAACTTTATATAGTTTATAAATAAATAGCATTGGATTGAAACATACTCAATATCAGTGATTAGGACTCAGGACATACAGAAGTGGAGTGGAGTGTACTGTTAATAAGCAAAACAGCAGGACACTCATAGTAGTTTCAAACAACAACTTGCCATTGGATTCTCTGTGGTGGTACTTCCATACCCAAAGAACTCGCTGTCACTTTCCCATTCACTATCCGACTCCTCCCAGTATCTCCGGCGCTGGCCCGAGCGCTGGGACCGGGTCACCACCTTGCCCATTGGCACTGTTGGTTTCAGAACATCTGAGGCGACTGTGGAACTGGAGCATGAAACCCTAGGATTGGACTCGCGAACGGCCATTTTGTTTGGCCGTCCTTGGACGTCTGCCGTGTCAGGAGAAGGTGCGTGCTCTTTGACCTCGTGGCTTTCATCGAAGCGACCACCGGCGTCGACATCGTCCTGGTTGACGTCGTCGTCCTCAAACAAGGACGATTCAAAATGGAGGAGGCCGTTGGCAAAGGGGCTGTTACTGTTGAGGGAAAAGGCCGGGCTGGGCGGGCCAGAGTCGCTAGAGTCACCCCGGTCCCGGCTTGCTAGTCGAGCCATGCTGTGCTCGTGAGCAAGAGAGTCATTTCCATTGCTGCCATTCTCCCTGCTTGAATCGTCACCCTCGATGGCCTTCCCTTGGTCGCTCTCCTTCTCCTCGTCCCGTCCTTCCCATTCCCACTCCGCCCCTCTCTCCTTGTGCCGTCCTGTGCCCCTCGCGAGCCGGGCCGGCCGGGGCCTGCTGCTGATTGTGGTGGTCAGCCGCTGTAACCTCCTCAATGGGCTGTAAGAGGGGGTGGAGGAGGAGGGAGCCAAAGGCGACAAGTGGGGAGAATTTAGAGTTTTTGTGAGCCCATAGAGCGACGGATGCTGGACTGAGGACCCACTGGCAGACATGGTTAGACTGCAGCCATGGCGTGAAGAGGAGCCTGAAAGTAGGGAAAGTCTCGGCCAGAGGTCAAAGGGCAGCTGGACTGTTGGGCCCTCCGGGGACACGGCCCTCTCATACTGATATAATCGCTTCTTCCTGAAAATAACATAAACAAGACACGTGTTGCATTGGCCTACTTTCAGTTCTCCCAGCACATAAGCCACTAAACACGCTATGATTATTTTTTTTTAAGGCAATAGACTTCAGTAATCATTATCAATAGTGATCATTTTAGCAAAACTAATAATTACAATAAAAACGTTAAAAGTTAACAAAACACAATTTAATTTAAACCGGTCTGCTTCAAAGTGGCCACTGGCTTTTAAATGGCACAAGAACGGTGTCGCTACTGTAACCGCACGTCACAGCAATGGTCGGATGTAAACATAAAGACGGCCAGGAAGAATTACCTCACCGTCGTCACCTCGTAACCCGTCTACCCGTCTACACGTCTAAAACAGCACCGCCGCCACTAACGCGGAATGGAGTCGTCCGCCGTGCACACGGCCAGTGCGTCACGTCATGCAACAACGTTACATACCCCCCGCTAACACGCCGGACTGGCCATTGGCAGCGAAGGGTTAACTCGCTATGCAACGACTGAACACACGTCGGTCCTCTCTTGTGTTATTATCCAAAAAAATAAAATGGCATGTCATGTCGGCGCCCGTCCACCAAACCCTAGGCTACATGTCACCCGTTCGCTCGCCGAACAGGAACGCAACATGGCATAAACATGCGTGGATGACACACACACACACACACACACACACACAATTCATCTACACAT
>OMNR01000232.1:0-12061 GCA_900303205.1 Mora moro
AAATAAACAGAATCACACCAGCACCAATTTTTTGACCTTCTATTATTCAAGGTCCCAACCAAGCGCAGATATCTCAAACCCATACATGATTTATATAGTTTACATTGTAAGTAGTTTCATGTTGTTTATCCCCAAGAAAAGGTTGAACAAAACTCCTAACTCCTTTCTGTACTTCACTTGGGAACATACTATGTAGTTTGAATGCATATATTCCAACCTGGTGAACCAGCAAAACAACCTAAACAGAACATTTAGTTTCAGGACAAACAACATACATTTACGTTTCCAGACCAGACGACCTATAACTACGTCCATGAGTTATGTGCTATTAGGTAGTCATGCTGCCAGCTACGGAATACAGGAATACAGGAATCTCGAGCTGTTGTGTATTTCCATATATATGTTCGTTAAAATACAAAATTGCACTGGGATCAAGAGAATTTGATGCATTTTATGAATCGTTTTTGCTTTATAGTCACTATATTAAAGATTAAGTGTGGCCAATTGATCTTACTTAAGCTATATTTACGGAATGTGCCGACTGGTTCTGATATGAAATCAAGCACACCCTTAATTCTGACGTTGGGGAAAATTAATTATTTCTACATGGAGAATTATTGGGTGGCCGCCCAAAATGATTTCACGTGTTTCTGTTATATTGCTACTTGTCCGGCCTGTTCAGTTTTTTACTTAACTGATGGCCAAATTTCCCATACACAATCTAAAAGAAGGTGTCAAGAGCTGTCCAAAACAGTTAACCTGTTTTTTTTATTTTTTTTGTAATGATGCTTCAAACATGACATGCTCTCAGGGGTCATAGGTCATTAGCTCAGTTAAGGGTCCACTGCCAGCTCTCAAACTCACATAATGTTCTCTCTCGACTCAACAAGACAAGACCTTTCCAACAACGTATTTGGTTTTATTCTGTTCTTTGCCTTAAAACGTAGCACGTTTGGGTATCGCTCCCTTTAGGTCGTTGTGCTGGTTCATCAGGTTGACAAATTCTCATGTTCTGCACAACAACTATGGTTAGTCATTTAAGACATAACTGCAACACAATGTGCAGCACTTTCATAAACAAACACAAAATGTTTTTGAAAACACAATTTTTATATATTTTTATATATTTGTATATATAAATACATATATATATATATATATATATCTCAATTTAAAAAAACGAATAAGTCATCTGTGTAAAAATAGTTTGTAAGCTCTTTCCCACATTGTGTTCTTGTTGTATGAAACATCATAAATCATGTTGACTTGGACTTGTTTTATTATGAATGTTTGCATCCTTTACTTGCAATAAATTCTTCATTCAGTTCACCATTTTGCTCCACCGTTTTGCTCCACCCGTCTAAGTTTTTAAATGTCCCTCTGATTTGACCTTTAAATGCATTCTATAATAATACTAGCATATTTATAAATTATGTATAAAAAAAACACTAGTTTGGAATTAAAGTTATGTTCTAGTTCCTAAGCTAACCACAACACAGTTGGGAGGGTTTTAGCTTGTCAGATCTTTAAGGGATCTTGGACAGCAGATTCATCTTCATAATAATATATTAAAAACCATATTTGTGTTAAATGTCATTATTTCTGGTACACGCAAAAATCTTGCTGTGATATGGTCTACCTCCATTTGCTTTTTATATTTTATTTTTCAGCCAATCTCATACGTTTGCTCTGATTTGTCTGTTTGCTTCCTTTGGACAGAACGCATCAATCTAGTCTTTAGCTATGACCATTTTTTTCAAGTGATTGGATTCATCTGTGATCGTCCAATTCCAAGTATTCCTTTTTTGTTTTTTTTGTTTTTTTGTTGACTACTTATAGATATGCACCACAAAACAATCTGTTTTCGCTTTTCTTCCACTCAATGGCTTTTCCATAGTCGGCAGTGTAAATTCAGGCCGTACATTTCCTCAACATGAATCATCCACACTGCAGTGACTTCCATGAAATAGCCTATTTCTCCACCTCTGATATTAGAATAGATTTATAGATTTTCGTAGCCCTGTCCTGGTACGCTGTGCTCCCATTTGCTCTTTTTCGCGGCCCTGGATGCTACCGGCCGTGTTATGCGTTCCCCCCCGACAAGAATGAACCACCGGACTGATATGAACCAACCCTATACATCCTTGAGCCTATAACACTTCAGCAGCCACTTCAAATCCATCTGCTTTAGCTACAGCCACACATTTCACATTAAAGCTGGAAGCGAGTACAGCCGAGACTCGCTACAAATAAAAAGAACAAGAATAATACGGACGATTAAACACTTACGTGGTAAATGTACGGCTAACCGTAACCCCAACCCTCTACTTTGAAGGCATTTGAAACCCATTGTGCCTTCAAGTGATCAGTGAAGCTATTCCATAGATTTAGATGTAGCTGGACCAAAGGTTTCCCCTTGTGCACAGTTCGGTAGTAGGGGATATGGAGGCTGTTGATGGAACTTTTCTTTCATGATGAAGTCTGAAAGGTTTCCTATCCGGCTGTGTCACCGTACAGGTGGATGGCGTTTTTTTTTTTTTGTTTTTTTTCAAAGCTCTGTCTTATCTAGGGAGAGATGAGATGGGGATGGGGAAGATGTGGCTGTTTGGACCAATAGACCCTTTCCACAGAGGCATCTGGGGGACTCAAATTCAGCCGCTCCCCAAAGTACTTCAGTTCGGTTCACTACTTTTCTCCCTCATCCACTGCCTGAAAGAGAAGACTGGTAGGTGATTGCTACACACTCGGCTGTCTTCTAATGGACCCCCTTTCGGAGTGGCGTCATCGTAGGACCAACACAGGTGTCGCTCATAACACTAATTATGGCTCTGCTACTATTATGTACCAGGGGTACATACTAGTAGAGGTAGAGTAGGTAAGTCTGGTGAAGATAAGTCTACTGTATGTGCTTTGGTACATAAAAGGAGCAAGACAAATAATTAGTGTTGTGAGCGACACCCGTGTTTGTGACAGGTGTTGTCAATGCACCAATCACCGGGCGTCTCTTTGAGGCAGTAGAGGTGGGATGAGAGAAGTGAACCAAGCTGTTTGGATGGGTTTTGAGTTTGCATGCTGCGTGACGGTGTTGTTGTTTCGCAATAAGAAGCGTCTTCGCCGTGCAGTCTCTCGAACCCTGTGTCTGTTTGCTCCTTCACAATTGAATATACAGGAACTAGAGAACAAAAGTGCTACAGTTTTTTTTTGCGAGTGGTGGCGTTAAGTTGGATTTTGTAATTGTGTAAAACTCTTTATCTTTCTTGGATATTTGAGAGACATTAGTGAGGGAGCTGAAGTTTGGGAAAACAGTTTAGTAAGGTCCATTAAGTGTATGCTGGTAAATTTGATGCTTTCACAGTTTATGATCTTGTTTGTAATGGCATTTCCCATTAACATTCCTGCAAACCTTATTCAATGTAATATGTGAAATGTCTCAGATTTGACAAACCGCACCCAATCCATACTAAACAATGATAGTTAAAACGTATTTTAATATAGCACCTATCCAAAATACAGCAGCTATGAGAACAATATTGAACACTGAAATGTATGCTCAAACAAACAATGCACAGCAGACAGTCCATCTTTGCTGGCACCCTTCTTAGCATCCACTTGAATGGGAAATTCTTCTTAGACTTTTGGACCCACTGTATATTTCTGCATCTCACCACCTCTCGCTCTCTCTCTCAACAGATCTCTGAGTTCTCTAGTTTTTGCTGTCTCTCCCTCTTCTCTCCCTTACACCGTCTCTCTCTCTCCCTCCCTCTAGCCTATCCACCATCATTCTTTCTTAGCATACAGTATCTCTGTATGTCTTCCTCCTCTATGCTGTTCAGCCTACCCACCCTCCTCCTCATGGCTGTGCAGCCTTGCTCGTAGGCTCGGGTACGGAACAGGAGTTCTGATGGCTGCAACTACAGTGCCGACATGGCTGTAAACAACAACTGCTCCAGATGTGTTGCAGCTTGTGTCACTGTGTTGCAGCTTGCACAGTACATGTTCGAGCCAGCACAGACATCCGCAGCAACAACCATTTCAGACGTTCAGGCTGAACTGCATGAAGGGCAAGTATAAGATGGAGAAGGATTTTTAACTGCTGTTTCTGAACTGTAAATCACGCCAAGCTACTCTAGTGGAGTCCCAAAATAAAAAGTAGAGCTGGAAAATGGAACATAATAGGTCCACTTTAAAATGCAAGCTTTCTCTTGATTTTAACTGTTTCATTGTAGACAAAATATTTGAGGTCTTTCCATGTTCAAGTGCTGAGGACTGGAGACTCTTTCCCAATGCACAACAGACTGTCCATCTTTGCTGGCACCCTCCTTAGCGCAATGAACTTGGCCATGCTTCGCTGGACTGCAGTCCTCTCCTGGCCAGCCCAGGGTCTCTTTATTTGTATGTTTGGAGTATCTCTAAATCAGAGAACAAAGAAGTTGATTAGAGGATAGGTTTACCATTTTTAAACTCTGACCATATTAACATGTTGACTACAATAATCTAAATTTGTGCAAAAGCATAGTCTCGCTTTGCTGTTGAGAAACTTCCTGTGCTCCTACATCTTTTCATGAGGCTTAAACTCCTGACAGGGAAATTGTTCAGGCCTTCGATAAGTGTAATCAATCTGCTTTTCAAAAATGTGGAACTCCTAGTAGACAAGTCATGTATTTAAATGTTCTACTGAAAAAGAATGTCCCAATGTTTTCTATAGGCTTTGACTTTATTTTGCAAGTCTGCAAATCTGTTGTCTTGGCTTCATCTCCACCTGATGCATGAAGCAAAGCTACTATATTAAATGTGATTTCTTTCTTTTTTTTTTTTTTTGCAAAAACGTAACATGAGCGACTACACTGAATTCCTAATTTTTTGAAAAGGAGATTTAAAAATGTTACTGTAACTTCTGCTGCTGCTGAAAATACTGCTACTGCTACTATCACTGAAGTACTACTATGACAACTACAGCTTCAATCACCAACTCTTTCAAAAACTTCGGCTACTACTATCTACTTCGTCTTCGTCAAACCCTGTTATTAATGCTGTGTTCTTTATATGGAAATATGAGTCATAATAATAAAGGTCTACATATTGTGAGCCAGCACGCACGGCTTAGTTATTAATTAATTAGATTCTGCACCTATACTTTAAAAAACCAAGCTGTAGTTATTATACATGGTGGAATCTTTGTACATTTGGCCTGATTTAAAATAGTTATTATTGCTGTTGTAATTAAAATGAAAAATCTAGGAAAATATGGTAGTTTTAACCACAGCAATTCATTTTGACTGCCACTGTCAGTTACACACAACCTTAACGATTTTTAACAAAGCAAAACATACCAAAATGATGGAAATCCGTCATAGTGAATGTAGTTAATAGCTTCTACTGTCACGGATATCTATTCAGCCATTACCTGCCTCACCCCCGGCTCTACCTGCTTCTCCCTCTGCTTCCCAATCCTCTTCCCCCAACCCCTTTCCCCTAGTCTCTCGCTGTGTGTTGTCTGTGGGTTTGTCCATCTATCTGTTCTGGTTCTAGATCCTGCTGTGCCTGTCTCCGGCCTACATTATTCATCGTGTTTCCCCCCCGCTGTCCTCAGATCATCCTATCTATCTCTGCTCGACTCCTCCCTTCATCAGCTGCTTCACATCATGTCATTAGTTGTAGTCATATACGGTATATACTAAGCCATTTTCCCAGGAGCAGTCTGCCTAGCTCCCTCACATCATGTTCATGTCTGCACCTGCCGGTTATCTGAACTGTGCCTTGTCAGACTCTGCCTTGTGTGACCCCCGCCTGTCTAGTTGGCCTGTGTATTCTGGTAAGTGGAACTCTGCCTCGGCTCATCCCTGCCTCGTTCGGTTCCTGTGTTGTTCGCAATACTCTCAGTAAAGTATATTACACCGTTGTCCTGCCTCAGTGTGTCTGCATTTTGGTCCCACTCTTGACTGCCAGCTACTGCTGATATTACTGCAGGTTTATACTACGGAAATGGCTACTACAAATGTTTCTATCATTACTACTGTTACTGCTACTATAGCCATAAGTTAGCGACACCCTTGCGATGACAGAGGACCGACCTAGCAACACCAAAGAGGCAAAAGTCTTCCTTTGCCTCTTAACAGGGGGGGGTCTTGTGGCAATGATGTGTCGCTCCTCTCCATCTGGGAAAGATGGACGTAGTAGTACAGTGATAAGTACTAAAAACTCAGAGCACCTCACTTGTGTTCATGTTGCCTGGACTCACCCCAATCATCATTATCATCTTCATGATAATCAGTTCCATCTGACAAAGGAGTACAGTAAAATAGTAATAAAGTCTCAGATTCAGAGGATGTAATCGTCATGTTTTCTTTACTTAAAGTCAAAGTGGTTTGCCTCTCAAAATGGGAGCTTGTGGTGGACTTGTGTGGCTGCTTTGCAACTGCCCAAAAGAAAATGTATTTGTCCATCATTTCTATCATTATAACTTAACAGATTCACTGTGTAGATTGTGGACCCAGGGACTACAGCAGACGCTGGGGCATCAGAACATGAGCCTCAGACAGGTTTAAACGGGTCTAGCATGAGTCTAGTATTCTAAAACACTTTATTTAAAAGCGACCTTTAAGTTCCAAGACATGTAGTTGTAGATTACTGGACTCAAGCTTGACTTTGTTTAGACCATTCTAAGGCTTGTGTGCCAATTTTGGTAGAGCGAAAGGTACTAAAGTCTGAATCTGAGAACGATGACACAAGTACAGTTGAAAGAGCACTGAACTCAGACGGAGACTTACCCCCCATCATCATCATCATGATCATCATCATCATCATAATCATGTTTTGGAACTTAAAGGTTGCTTAAAGGTTTAAAATAACAATCAAAATACATCTGAGTCAGAGATACATTTCAGGGGTAGATTTATACAAGGGGTACGCACCGCATTCGGATGATGTGCTGCTGTGTGGCTCTTGCTTTTCATCGAGTTCATCGTCCGATTGTCCAATCCGAGCATGCGCCACCTCGCTTCCTTCCGGCAAGCGGCTGAAGAAGGCAGCGGAGGTCAGAGAGTTTGGTTGGTCCACCCAGGATCTTTTCGCTGAAGGGGTGCTTGAGGAAAAAAGTTGCCGCCTTGGTTCATCAGCCCTTAAAAGTGTAAGGACATCACGTCATTCATGATCTGCCTCAGATCTGCCCATTCTTTCACCCCTCAGCAATGTGTATCGTGTTTCAGTGGAAACACGTCTGGCGATGTTTTTTGTTCCAATATTCATAGAGCTCTGGAAATGTACTCACTGTGGATATTAAAAGAACCCGCATCTTGTGTGTTATTTGGAACGTTTTGTACAGGTGGATGCACACACACACAAACAGCTGACACTGCAAAACACAGGAACAGTACATACAGGACCAGAAGACACACGGACAGAAGCAGCAGCCCAGCGATGTCTCTGACTCCACCCGGGGGTTGAGAGGTGAGCGTAGGCCTCAGACGTGCCGAAGTGGAGGCCAGGAGAACCACTTGCCGCTGGCGGTCAAACGGTCGGGATATGGAACATAATGGATGGGTTGTTAACGCAACAGCGAGCTGAATTAAACATATTACACATTTAACTTGCAGGGAGAGCAAACTAAGCACTTAATCCATTAGGAGAAGCCGTTCAATTCTGATCCAATCAATCACCCGCCGTGGGGGAAGTCCGTAAGTAATATCCATCCTTCACGATGGAGAGCCGAGGTGACCATGGCAACGAGTGGCCGGAAACTTGGCTTAGTAGTTGGTTGCCGTGTTATTCTTAGCTCTCACAGTGGTCACAACAAATGCCTCTGAAGCCATTTGATTTATTTTTTTTTTCCCATGGCCAACAACAATCATCAAACTGGTGCTTATTGCATCCGGGCAAAATCCAAGTTTTTTTATGCGATATTCTTGGGAGAATGATGACACGTTTAAACCCTTCACTTTTGGACCACCAAGGCTTTGTTTTCCCACCTTCTTTGTTTGACGCCTAGAATTAGTGTTTGTAGAGTAGGAAAGTCTATCAGTGCATTGGCGTGACTGGGGAAAAAAAAACGGCTTACATCTACACGAAAAAAAAACATGTCACACATACAAAATAGTCGCAATTAAAATTGATAGGGACATTTATCATTTCCAGCTTTTGGTTTGGTGCGCCGCCTGCATATTCCCAACTCTGTGACAGCGAGCAAGCCGCGAAATAGGCCACCGATACGTTCCTCTGTGTTTACGTTGCTTATTCTCCTATAACAGACACAAAGGGGATTACAAAATAGACCGTCGATCAGAGTGGCGGCAGGAAGAAAGGCGTTTAGATCCGGTGGCTGGATTTGAATGTGAATGAAGTGGCCACCGGCATGCGCTACAATAGTCCGCTCAACGTTAGCGTCTCGCGCGCATCTTCAATTTAGTAGCCGACCATCCACACTCGAAAGGGCTAAAATAAATATTAGAAATATATATAAATAATGAATACATATAAACGGTTCAGACAGGTGTTCGTCCCGTCACCCGTCACTTGTTTTGTTTCTCCAAGAAAAAAACAACAGTATTTTTCCATAGCACTTTTCTATCGAGAACTAGTCATGTGATTACGGCTCAAACGGTTTGTGTGAAGGCGAGCTCTGTGCCACTGACACTTACTTCCTTAACAGCAATTGTCACCTCATATATTTATATATAGCAGGTGTCGTGTTGACGTCTCATTGTGTACCCCTGAATCGTCTCCTAGACAGTTAGTTGTGAAGTATTTGCACCTCATCTCGTCTTTATTGTACCGTGCTACTCGCCACTTCACTTTAGCTTGCTAACCCTAACCCCCGTTTTTTTTACCACTCAGCGCAGCCGTCGCGAACGTCGTGCTGCCCTGCCCTCCGTCACCGTGACGACCCCACAATCCTCTCCCCATTGGTGCGTCCCTCTACACATGCTTTCACATGTTCTATTCCTCTTCCTCCCGTTATTTCCAATAAGGATTTTTCTTAATCATGTACAAAATGTCATTAGGTTATCACTTCAGCCCCGCACTGGTGAAATGAAAGGCCACCATTCATAACAGTAATGTCAATATTTGCTATGATTTTTGGATTGCATATAAAGTTGTGGGGATTTGTCTGCGGTTAATCATTTTCCTCAGAGCAAAGAAAGCGAACATCATCTCTGATGATGATATATTTGGGGGGCCACATGTCTAGGGGCCATCTGCTGAGTAATCAATTGGTACATATGTTTTAGTCGAGGTCGAGAAACCAAAGCCCAAGGCTAAAACTAAGAGGCTGCAAAGTTTAGTACACGTTTAGAGGAATACATATTAAAACTACCATTGCCTCCATATATTGTAACCCATCCCTCTTCATGTTGTAAATACGGTCCTTTAGAGTGGATTTAAAAGATAATTAATGTGCAGAATATATATACATCTTAGATGATAATTGTGTGCCACGACTGGCAGTGGTGAGCTATTGAACACCATCAAGAATTCTTCTAACATGAGATCTCACATAAGATCTCTTATTAGTGAAATTTAAAAAATGAAAATGTTGGAACAAAAAAATATGTGTGTGTGTGGGGTATATCTATCTATAGATAGATAGATATCTATCCATCTATTGAGAGAGAGAGATATTTATCTCTCTCTATATATATATATATATATATATCTACTGTCTACATTCAAGTACATTCATGAAATCTGAAACAGAAAATAACTGCATACAGCATAACATCCACAAACCAACCTCACAGTACAGATAAACCAAATCCATGTCGAGAGCACCTCATGCATGGAACCTTACGTCAGGAGCAACCACAAACACTGGGATAAACATCTAGCTGACTTTCGATTTGCCATTAATTTAGCTGTCCTGGAACTCAATCTGGCCAGAATTCCTCGAGGATCCCTCGAGGCTGCGGCTGCTGCCTTGGGATCTTAGCCCAGACTCAACTGCCTACGCCAAAGTTGCTGAGCTGACTGATCTTAAAGAATTTGTAGAGGAGAATATTGTAGAAAACAAAAATGGAATAATGACAAAAAACACAGAGACTGGGACCCTCCAGACCAAACCAAGACTAAAAAAAAGTCTGGCTGCATACTCAACAATACTCCAAAGCAAAACAATTCTTTGCTACCCCAAAATGGAAGGGTCCTTAGAGGACTTTGAGGAAGGTGGGTCCCGCAAATGATGAGGTTGTGCAGGAGGACACTGGGGAAGACAGCAAAATGGCCCACGTCTCTCGTCTGAAAAACCTGCCACCCCACCGCAGAAGAGGTGGAGGAAAGGGTGCGTCGCATCTCGGGCAATGGTTCACTGAAGAGAGTGAAGACGAGGAGTTTTTGGGATTCCCACCTTCAGCACCAGACATGCGGTGTCAGTCTGAAGAAGGGGGAGGAGATGGTCCAATGACAGCACATAATGGATCTTTGCAGAGGAGAGTAAGGAGGAGGAGGAGGAATTCCTGGGCTTCACAAATACTGAAGTATAAAATATCTGCCGCCTATAGTCGTTTTGTTTAAAGGGGGGAGGAATGTGACGGCTCAAGCTGTGCTCTGTCCACACTAAGAATATACGCCCACCCACGTGGATTGATTTCACGAATCAGTGGCCGCGGTACACCTATGGACCCGTAGGAGAGTTGATAAATCCGCCCGTCACTCGCAAATCGCTGGGGTTTACATTAGTTAGTTTGCGGAAAAAGTCCGGCAGTCCACTTTGGGTCCACCGATGTAGTCCCGAGTATTAGGATTACCTAAATATCTGGGGCATGAGATCACCAGCGTTCTACGGCTGGAAAATACTTCCTGGTAGGCGCCACAACCCCCGTCCTGGATGTACATTTGAGTTTTTATTGTTGTTGCCTAAACCAGTTGGGGTAAGAATATTTTGTTCCATTCAAGGAATATTTTTGGATGGGTTGAAGTATTCATGCATGTATATTTTTGTTTTAGTACAATAAGCTTTTCAGGCTTAGGACTATTTTTGGTTTTGCAACCAAGGACTATTTGTGGGATTGCCTTTATATGGGGTGGGGGGAGAGGACTATTTTTTTGGGTGTCTAACTGTCAGGTGGAACTGTTTCATACCCTGCACAGCTTTTTTTTCCCATTCTACTGATAAACTGTTTGTTTAGACAATATGCTTTGTATTTTGTATTTAAAGACTTGTGTTATGGTGTGTTTTGTTATGAACTGCAATTGACCCGAGTTGGCTATATTAGGTGTATGCTGTTCTAAGGGGACATGTGATACACACATTAATCCTGTGTATGTACATACGTACGTACATACGTACATACGTACATACATACATACGTACATACATTTTACTGGCTACTATACACAACATGAAATCATTTTCTGTAAATAAAGGATTGGGATAAAGGATTACAGCCATGGCTAATTTTGAGACATGCAAATCAATCAAAATGTAAATAATTTCTTGAAACATTCCATGCAGAAAGAATTTAATCAAAAATACATTTAGAATACATTAAAAGTCCAATGCTAATTAAAAGGGAACACAAATGAATATTAAAAGGAATCAACAGGACAGATTTTCTCATGATGGCAAGTTCTCTCTCTCTCGATATAGATATCTGTATATATTGTGTTCAGTACTCTTTCATTGTACTTGTCATCTTTCTCAGATGCAGACTGTAGTACTTTCGCTCGACTAAAATGTCATCTTTTACAGATGGAGAGGAGGGACACTCGACCGCAACAAGACCACCTGTTAAGAGACGAAAGAAGACTGAAACTAGAAGACATGATGATGATAATGATGATGATGATGATGAAGAGGGTAAGTCTCCGTCTGAGTTCAGTACTTTTTCAACTGTACTTGTCATCTTTCTCAGATTCAGACTTTAGTACCTTTCGCTCTACCAAGTACAGTGAAAGAGTACTGAACACGTTATTTTAAACTGAATTCCTGTTGTTGTTGTTGTTGTTGTTGTTGTTGTTGTTGTTGTGTTGTGTTGTTTCCTTTTTTAGTACTTTGTATTGCAAATTACTAGATTAATAACGTTTGATTGGTTGTGTTCACTTGTAATATGGTTTGGAGATATTTGCTGAA
>OMNR01000235.1:0-10411 GCA_900303205.1 Mora moro
GCACACACACTCTACTTTGCAATTCAACGTCCGTCCAAAGAACACAACCATGCCATGTCTAAACTTTGTATAATGCAAATGCTCAGACCCTCCAGTACTACGACGAGAGACATCCACCGTCATGTCACAAGATCGTTTACAGACATCCATCACTCCGTTGTACGGATGAAGATGAACAGGGAGGAAGAAGGGCTAACATGAGCAACACGTCATGCGCACAGTAACCGAGGATAACATGTTATTTAGCGCATTGGTCAAAAAACTGGGAACGACATCCCCATATCCAACAGGACAGTGACCGTTACTAGAAGACCACGGGAAACCATAGTGATGTCGTATACCAACCTCTCGAAGAGTATTCTCACGAAAAAGATCAACAAAGCCAGGGGTAGAGCGGAGAACAAGTGCCGGGCTTTGGGGTACTCCGCCCCGGGAGCGGGGTCTGCGAGGTCCGCCCAGGTCACGTTGTGCGGCAGCCAAAACCGTTCGTTCCAGAACCAGGCTGAGAGAGCAGCCATGCTTCACAGCCTCGCACCGCCGGGCCCGTCAGGTTATCTCGTTTTCTCGGGGAAGAAAGTGTTACAGTGTCCCTAGACCGCCTCCCCTACCTTGGGGCCAGTGTAGACGACTTGCCAGCCCCTAACTACCCGCCCTGAGATGAGAGTAGGGATTGAGGAAGTAAAGGCGGTGCCACCTCCCAGACACTCAACAAGTGATGGATGGACGACCCGATAGCATTCAATGTCCATATCAACTTGTTACTTGAATTTACCTGCGTTAATTACCCTTTCTTATACATGTTTACTGACATTGATACAACGCTACAATTGGTAAAAAGGGAAGACATAAGCTCAGTTCACCTGAGGCAATGTGCGGATTAAAGAGAGAATGGCACCATCAAGTGGCCATTCACGGTATAACTACACATTATTAAGCAATATAATGAAATGTATATCTATTTGGACAGTACACCCACAATACATCCATTTCCCAACCAAAAGTAAACCCGATTATGTAATTATTTAGTTACAATGACCAAAATTGGTCAACCATTATAGCCAAGCTGAAAGCTATTTTTTTTTTTTTTACTTAGGTCTATAGTCAGTCAATACACCATAAAGACTACTGTATTTGGGGAGGAATGTTCGATTTCTTGGGTTTATCTAGGATAAGGCAGCTGCTATTCAAACTCTGCACTCTAATTATAGATGCACCTTTGCCCATTGGTGCATCATGTTATTATTAGAAGATTTACGGGCAGCTGGCTCAGTAGCTATGCAAGGGAGTGTGGCCATGAAAGAACAGGAGAATTCAAAAACTTGTCGTGACAAAATAAATGCAAGGTCATAAGAGAATGACCATATGACTTGCAGTGACTCAGTAGCCATTAGTTTGTCTCGCTCAAGACACAGACGGGTCACACAGACCTACTTCTATGCTGATGCATGCGTGCATGCGCCTGTGGGTTGCGACATCGGATTTCTTTCTCCATTGTCATCCAATAATAGGTGTAACTAAAACCCATATATTCCGCCCACCAAACGATACTGACATCTGCAGAGATAATCTTTAACAAATGAACGTCTTGTTTTTAATTCTCACATGTTAAGGCTTAAAAAAATGGTAAATAGAATAAAGTAATAGCCAAGAACATTTTTTTTCCCCGTGAAACATTGAGTTAATTTATAATCTCATCCAGACCCGTAATCATTCTTGATCCACTGTGTAGGAAGGGGGGGCCGTGTCTTTGGCAGACCGTGAACTTTGAGAAAGGTCAACATGGCTGCTCTAGAAAATGGTAAAGGTGAAGCGTTTAGAGTAGCACTTTAGTCTGGCTCGGGTCAGGTTACAGCCAGGCAGTAAAGAGCATGCCTTTGTTGAGGACCTTCCACCAAGCATAGACTCCACTTCAAAAAGTTTAACATGACACACTCTGAAGAAAATATACAAAAATATGTACTCTTGTGTATGACTGAAGTACTTTATTTTGTTTAGTACAAATCGTTTTATATATTATAGCATATCTTTAAAAAAACAGGACATTAGTCACAGCACTGAGGTTACAATACCGATTCTGTTACTTTCAACACAGCTGGGTGGAAAAAAGCATACATATTTGCCAAATGGCAACGCTAAGGCACATTAGTTACACAGTTAAGTTGAAACAAAGGACAATGAGAATAAGTTATACCTTAAATAGTTACCTGACCCAGTTGGAACGTGTGTATTTCAGTAACACGTGTATTTCAGTAACATCTGGTTCTAACATAGTTAAAACCCCAATGAAACAAAGGCACCGTGATTTCGTGTTTTTCGGTTGAAACTCAGGTAAGTCACTTCAAAAAAAGATGATCATTTTAGATGAGGTACAATTGTTATCCCACTAGGTTTTGGTTGTGTTGTCACCTGGGCTAGCTTCAGCATGCATACATACACATAAGTCCATGTCAAAGTGTCCTCCGGTCAGCCAGCTCTGTTACAGGTGCTCGGGGTGGTTCTGCAAACAGCCGATGAATTCTGTGACGGGGCGTCCGTTAAAGCAAATCTGGTACACTGCATTGAACAGAGGGAACCTGGAAAGTTCAAGAGAAGACTGTTTGGCATCTCATACTCGTTTGGAGTGATTTGATATCCATTTATACCAGTGCAACCATAATCCTACAGGACAATGTTTAATTTAATTTAAGTCTAAGTCTTCGCAGTCGCAGGTTATTTAAAGAGATGCTCACAGTATACTGCAACCTAACCTCGCAACCAATCCAAAGCAACTCACTTGTCAACCATGTGTTTGGATTTCAGGATGCCGTTGACCTCCGCTGCAGTTGCCGGCCCCTGAAGCTTCTGTCCGTTCAGCATCTCGTGCTCCAGCTCCGCTATGGTCTAGACAGGGGGGGGACACGGTGTTCACGCGGTGGATACTGGCGGTTTCACATACGAACACAACAATGTTTTCAGCACGAAAAGGAGTGAGTGAGAGACACAGAAAAGTGAGAGAGACTCAACCAGCTGCTCCCCCCCCCCATCTCGTGTCACCAGTCCTACTCCCTACCTTGCCCGTCTTGACGAAGGCCTCGGCGATCTTGCGGTTGCGTCCGCCGTAGCAGGTGGTGATGAGGTCGGCGACGCCGCAGCTCTCCAGGAAGGTAGCGGGGGAGACGGGCCCCTCGGTGCAGAACACCTTGGCGAAGGCGATCATCTCCATCAGGCCCAGGCGGATCACGGCTGCCTTGGTGTTGTCCCCGAAGCCCAGGCCGTCGCAGAAGCCCGCGCCCACCGCCACGATGTTCTGCGGTTCATCCAACGAGCCGTACGAACAGAAACGCACACATAGGAAGTGTCTAGTCTCGTATATATTTATATTCTCATGCTCGGATGCACCATAATGATGCATTTTAGCAGATGGATTACTGCAAAACATACTGAATAGATACATATATCAATATAATGTATAATTAAAAAACAAGAATTATTAATTATAGATGCTATGATGCTATTACTCTGGGTAAAAAAAAAATCTACCCAGCTACAAAGGATTTCAAATGTCTTTAATCTCTAATCAAAGTTTTCGTTTTCATGGGTCAACCATGTTATAGTCTGGCAGACTAAAGAGTTATTATATTGAAGATCAAAGGGTGACCCCTGACCTTGAGCGCTCCACAGATCTCCACGACGTCTGACTCTCCCACCACAGTCACGCGGAAGTTAGTGGTCTGCATCAGTTCCTTCAGAATGGGTCCATTCACTTTGTCCTTGCAGCCTTAACAAAAGAGAGTCACCGTTTGTTAAGTTCTACTCAGAAAAAAATATCATCCAACAAAAGGGCTCAGGTTAAAAAAAACATGACCTGATTTAGCTTCTTACAATTTTGTTAAATACTGTTGGAATTAACTTTCTTTTAAATCTGTGGTCCATACCAATGGTGGTTTCGCAGAACTTCTCCTCAGCGACCTCATTGGCTATGTTTGCTCCCATAAGGACGGTCATAGGGATGCCCAGCTTCCCTCTGATCACCTCCGAGATCAGCCTCAGTCCATCCGGGCCCTCATCTACGCCCTGCAAGATGCAATCACAACCATGATGACGCCATGATTCACAACTTCATACAAATCGAAGCATCAAAGCGGGCCTTTTGGCGAAACACAGGTGAGTGAGCTAGACGTTGTTGATTCATCTTGGTGGTTCAACTTGATGCCAGTGATAATTACGTAGCTAGGTTTTGGTGGTATTTGCGTTTTGAAGAGTGTTTAGAAAACATTGAACATGCTGAAGCAGATGAAGATCAACACGCAGCCGATGTTGTCATTACCCACATTCTGTCCTCAAACTCCTCAAAGTCCTCAAACTCTTTCCTCATGGCCGTTTCCTAACACCTATTCTGAATACAATTCTAATTACATTGGAAAAATTCAACCAATTTTGGCATTTAATTAAATTCCATTCCCTTTATTATTAGATGCTGGCAACAACCATGCACGATGCATGTATAAAATACACATACATATCTGCTTGGATAGATACCATATGCATGTACAAATACAAAGATACACGCTCTACAACTCACTCTACTCTACACACTGCACCTCATTAAAACACATTTAGAAATAAACTGTCGAAAGGTAATTTAGCCTAATCTTCGCAAGAGACAAGTCTGCTCTCCCTGGAACAGGATTCCATTAAGAATATAAATCCATCATCACTTCAAAGTAATGGGGAAAATTCAAACACCACTGAAAAAGTCTATAATTAGAATTGTAATTCTGCTAATCTGGATTGGTCTGAGCTCATTTTGAAAGGAGTGGTGTTGAAAAAGTGGTCCTGGGAACAGAATCGTGTTTTCTTTTGGCCCCCACCTTGATGAGAGACATGCCCACGGCGTCCGTCTTGATGTGTTCCCTGATGGTGTCGCACACTCTGACAATGAACTGGTGAGGGACCACGAAGATCAGGATGTCGGCTCCCTTCGCCGCCTCGGCAAGGTCGGGGACGGCCACCTGGGAGACGGAAAGAAATGAGAAAATAGTGCCTTCAATATACTGACAACATTAGCGAAGTTCTAGGCTTATTACTGTCAAGCCTGTTTCGGTTTTTATTCATTATTATGAACTTAATTTAAAATTAAATATACACCATTGATGTGACTAGGAAATTCCCTTTGCCCTAATAGCCTACATACATTCTTGAAAGGGGATTATACTGCTCAGTTTGGATGAAGTTGAAGACTCGGCCCCTCTAAAGCAGTGCTTCTCAACTGGTGGGTCGCGAGGGCATTTTGAGTGGGTCGCACAGCATATGCCGAACCGTAATCTTCAGAAACAAGGCCATGAATTAAGTATGAAATGTTTAAATGTTAATTCATGTTTCAATGGCTCACTATTTTCATTGAGTTTAGCCCCAATTGTTGCAGCTTTTTGTTCGCTCAATGTTTTTAACAGTACATGAAGGCATTGTTGATTACTGCAATATTGCTAAATACATTTTTTATTTTTGGGTCGTCGACTTAATGACTAATGACACATGTGGGTCCTAAGGCTAGACCAGTTGAGAACCACTGCATTAGACTGGCCTACCTCAAGCACTACTTGCAGTAACCGTAATATTGTAGTTTTGTAACACAAGATTGTGTGTCTGACACATTGTGTGTCTAACTTTTACAGATCGTACGGGAACATTTGATCTTTCCCAGAGGGGCAAATGTAGCCTCTATGCACACGCGTGTAGGTTATTAGGATCCAGCTGTTAGTTGTTGAACTATTGGCTAAAATGTGCTGCAGAAACAGGAGAAAATGGCATGCTAAGAAGTGACTGGCACGACCCGACTATTGCCTCGTGGTGTATTCCATCATCTCACAATAACTCATTTTGGCTGCAGTCACACAATAACCCATCTTGCATTTCTTTTGATATATTAATGCATTTGTTTATGCACTGTTGTTTTTGGTGATTGGCCCTGGACTAGCACTCAAGAGGGGTCACAGGGCCTTTTTTTCTCTCTCCTGGTTCTCTTGATTAAATTTGACTCTGCCTTAAACTTAATTATGTCCGGGACAGCAAACAACCAGAGATGCTGGAGTAGAAGGAAAGGTTAGACGAAGAATGCAGGAAAAAGTATCGAGGGCAGGGATTCGGTAACACGACCCGTTCTCTCTGACTAACTACCTCTGCCACACGCAGCCAGTCTGTCCTGGGGCCTCTGGATGGTGATGGAGGGAGAGGTTTGGGCTCCCTCTGCTGCTCAACGCAGGCACTGCAGAGCTGGGACGCTACGGGTGCCTTCAGCCACCCCCAACGTATCGTGGTGCGATAGTGGAGCGATAAGAACTGGGAAAGATTCAGTCGAGACCTGAACACCCTAGGAACAAACTATACTGCACATATTTTTATTGAATCGTGTGTTTTAATTGTATGTCTTGTATGTCCCTCCACCTCTATCTTCTTGTTAACGTGTCCCGGCCTCTATTCATACATATGAAGTAATAGTTTTTATTGTGCATGTTAAAACTCTTCTCCTCTGGCTTGTTTCCCCAGAGTGTGAAGGAGCGCCTGGGGAGAGTCAACCCCAGGGTCCAGCTAGGCCCCAGGCCCCAGAGGGTCAGCCTCGACTCCAGGCCCAGTCGGCGGCGCCTGAGCTCAGGGGTGCTGGAGGGGCGGTTCCTGGGAGGCCGGTGCTGCCCGTGTGCCCTGTGGGGGCTGAGGCTGCTCAGCCGGAGGTACGGATGGGCCGGTCAAGTGCTGAGAGCCCGACGACTGATGAGAACCGGCTGCAGAAACAAGAAAGCTGGGTCCATTTGGCGGGCGGCCAGGATACAGACAGTGGTGGGCAGGAGGTGTGAGAGAAACAGGAACCACCAGCACCACCCCCAGACCAGCCCAGACTAACACCTGGCAACATGCACCAAAACAAGGTCCTACTCTGAACAAGGATGATGTCGTTTTAACAGATTAAGAACTGATTACACATGCATTCACAGTAGTGAATAATAATCACTATTTGGTTCAGGTTATTGTTTGGACTGATAATGTTGGTTTCCTGCCTGGTTAGTGTCAACAGTAGTAATTTATTTTTATTTTATTTATTTATTTATTATTCATTATTATTCGTTTTTAATGTTAGCTGTATTTTAGCATGGTTGACATTGGCAGTATTTGGTTGAGATTAGCAGTGTTGAGCATGGTTGATGCTCGCAGTGTTTGGTTGAGGTTGGCATGGTTGAGAGCAGTATTTGATTGAGGTTAGCATGGTTGATGCTAGCAGAATTTGGTTGATGCCAGCAGAATTTGGTAGAGGTTGGCATAGTTGATTCTAGTGGTATTTGGTTGATGTTAGCAGTATTTGGTAAGCTGCATCTTCTGTCCTCGTCTCTCCAGGCTTGAAACAAGAGTTCACATGGCAGGCGGAGATCCCCACCAAGGAGGAGCTGGACGACTACATGTCCATGTCCAAGAGGTACCTGGGCGCCCAGCTTGATTCCTACATGGCCATGTCGACAGTGTTTACATCGACAGTGTTTAATAAATAATACAGTGTTGGTGGTTGTTTCTTAGCTTTTTCTGTACAGTGCTTTTTGTTTTTTTGTCGATCCATCCATAGATGTGCTCAGTCTGTATGGTTGTTCGTCTTTTACTCACAGTCCAGTTTGACCAGCAGATGTTTTGTTTTTTTTCCTCCTTGGTTAAATTGTTTAGAAAATATAAAAAGTCAGGGTTGTGTAATTAATGTGTTCTGTGCATGCTGCCACATGTTTCGGTTGAATTAAAGAAGGGTGTGGCCCAATTACATCGCTTGATCACCAGTGTTTCTGTAAAATTTTTACATTCTGTTTAGTTGGGTGACAGGCTGGCATTAGTATCTGCGACATGCTCATATTTAAATGGTGAAGGCCGTTTAAACGCCAAATGCAGTCTTTGGCGTTTTACAGTGTTCTCTGGGTTGTCAGTGTTAAAGTCTTTATTGACCAACATGGTGCGCTGTTTGATGATGGTTGCACAGACCAGACCAGGGACTCATGAGTTCAACTGTCTTGATGTGTCTGAAATGGTTCTACACCACAATGGCCCACTCAAGTGTGTGTAGTGTACAAATTGGGTTCCCTATATAGTGTACTACTACTTCATACCCATAATGCAGTGAACTAATCTACACTATTTCCTCATGTCATACATTTGTCCGTCTCTGGGATTACCAGGGAACATGAGGCTGAACCAGGGATATGAACAAATTGAACATTTATTTAAGAAAAACTGCAAAGATGCATGGTTCTTAAAGAGAATAGAAAAAATGGCTTAGATGTGGGGAAAAGGCAAATCATGTTCAACTGTGCTGGAGTCAACTGAGGTCATACAGGTTCCAGGGTTCCTTCAGCTGATCTGGGACCTGCTGCTTCAGAAGCTTCTGATTGGAAGCTTCAAACTCAAAACATCCAAACATTAAATATCATACAAATATGTACCACTAATAATGGCGATACTACTAGAAATCTGCAGGAGTCTGGGGAGTCTCCCCAACACATATTTGTTCTGTGAACATTAACTGACCCTAATACCCTACTAAGACAAACCAAAGCTGGTTAGAACAACCAGCACGATCACCATCTTCTTGTAATGTTTCCGACTGGGAGCTTTCCAGTAAACCTTTCATCCCCTCTCCCATGCCCTGGTGCCCTGCTGTGAGGTCCTCCAGTTTGGGGGTAAAAGGTGACCGCGTGCTTGTCGTACCTGGAGATTGAAAACAGCACCAGCTGGGATGCCTCCTGTGGAGCCCGCCCATTTAATGAGTGATATGGACGACAGCCAATCCTAGTAGGAGAACCAAGGTCACCTGACCCATAGCCACGCCCTGTGAGGGTTATGAAAGGTCAAATGGTGTTGGGATGTCGGGAGAAGTTTTATAGACCATAATGAAATCACAAAGGCTATACTGACCATTACGATAGTTCTTTTTGTTTTCAAAATAACAAAACATTTCCTACCTTGGTGTCGACTGAGTCTTCACTGTAATCCATGTAAGTGCCATCTGGTGGAGAAACCTACATCAGTCCTCCACATAAAAAAACTTCACCTTAATTTACCCCAAAAAGTATGCCTAAATACCTGTTGCATTAGCTATTTTACTTCCACATCTAATTAACGATGTAGTGTTGTGTACTCATTTAAAGCAGAAAAGGGTAGAATATGGTTTAGAAGCGACGTCTTACTGTAGTAGTTAGCCGTGAGGTTATAGTAGTCGTATTCTGTGTATTTATCGAAGTAGTTACTTCCTGTGGGAGAAGAAGACTCAGGTGAAGGGAAACGGTGGGATTCCTTTAAAAGTCACCAGATCCAATGTAAACAAGCCTTGATTTAATCTTTTCTACCTGCATTGGAAAATGTTGAATGATTCATCATGTAATATGTATTTTACTTTTATCATAGGAAAGGTCACATTATTCACATATTTTAATGAAAACATAATCTGTGCAATGCCATTGTGTCTTGATCATGATCCTGGCTCTATCTTGATCTACAAGCTAAACTCTTCACAAAGATTATTTTAGTGGTAGCCTTAGTATCAGCATAAAATGCAGACAGGAAACAGTGGTTTTTTTTGATGAGGGGAAGTAAACTAATTTGTACTGAAGGCTGCTGGAAATTCTAGTAGTGTGGGAATCAGTTCAGCTATTTTATTTTGAGAAGCATGCATAAGTTGATGGGAGGACAGAGAGACGTGTCAAACATGATCAGCTCTATCTGGTCTGGTTCAAGTGATCATATTTGTTATTAAACCACTGTAGCATCATGGGAGCTGCATGTTTTCATTACCTGATCAAGGTACCTAATTTAGGTAGGCCTGAATGAAACTTTGGTGATTCTTGCCACCAAAACAAGTACACACATTCCCACACAAACGCGTACTTGGACTACACATGGGCGCGACACCAGAGAAGGGGAATTGAGACTCGGATTTGAGTCGCAAAAATGGGGACAAACATAATTACCCGTTATCATATTCAAACTTGTAACATTGATTTTCAACTGGAAACGTTTTTGTATTTGTTTTACTGTAGGCCTATAGCATTTCTCTTCAACAACAACCATGCTCGGTGTCTGCTTTTATTCATCCGTGTCCACTTTTACTATTGAGACTTGAGACTTGACTTGGACTTGCACCCAAAGACTTAAATCCAGCTCTAACACACACACACACACACACACACACACACACACACACACACACACACACACACACACACACACACACACACACACACACACACACACACACACACACACACACACACACACACACACACACTCTCTCTCTCTCACCCTCCCACACACACACACACCCACACTCTCTCCCACCCCCACACACACCCACACACACACACACACACACTCACTCACACACACACACACACACACACACACAAACATT
>OMNR01000238.1:0-11873 GCA_900303205.1 Mora moro
AAAAGGGCGGTCATTTGCCTTTTTGCTTGTGAATGAAGGGTGTGCCGAGTGCGAGTCTCGCAGCTAACCAAGTCAATAAATAGCATTAGATCGTCTCACCTGGCACACGTTCTCTTTCAGAGTCGTGGCTCCCGTTCTGCCTTTAATGTCCACATGGGAGCAGAAGTTGTTGTTGTTTACACCGGGACTCGCCACCTAAACAGATGAGGCAGGAGAAGGTTAGTTGGGAGAATGGATGGGCCATGGCCGTGTTAGTATTTGAACGCTATTGACCACAACGACTCCAACTTCCACAAAAGCATGCTGACCTCGGGTTTGGTAGCAAGCGTTCCATTGGCTAGGGTTTGCCCCTCCTCCAAGCCGCAGTTTTCCGCCTCCTGCTTGGGAGTCTCGGACCCGGTGGGGGTGGAGGGCTCGGCCGGTAGGAAGACCCCCGGTGGACCCCTGGTTTCTGGGGACCAGGTAGCAGTGCTAGAGGGTGCCACTGTGCTGTGAACGACTGGTTCTTCCTTCATGGAGTCAACCTGCGCAGAGCACACCTTCATTAGGCACTAGAATGGAGAGCATTGTACCGCTGTTATTCCATTCATGCTTTTTCAGTGCGTGTCGCTGTGTGTAAACCCTGTAGTGTCACCATAAAGTAAAAGAAAAACACATTCTTAAATTTTTCAAAGAATGCTATATATATATATATATATATACATACCTTCTTTTTCGCTGGAGACACTTCTTCTATGGTGCATTCCAGGATCCTGTGGGAGAGTTTCCTTGGCCTTTTTCTCTCTGAAACTGACGCTATGAAAAGAGAAAAGAAAAAAAAAAAAGTTAGACCTTTAATTGTCGAGTGATACTTGTACATCCTCCAGCAACAAGTCACGTCATGGTATATTTACATAGCTCATGATCCCAATTACACTCCAGAAGACTGTGAGAAAAGAAGGAAACCTTGAATAGGAAGGCATAAAGGTGGTTTCCCCCTTTCGAGATGGCTAGAGCTGCTATAGGAACCAGATGTTTGACACAAAATGAAAGCAAAAACAGGATGGACATAATTGTACCAGTATTTAAAAAAAAAAAAAAAATCACAACAGCTAGAGATGTAATGTAGAGTACCTCAACACAGCGTACCGTATCACTGGTTCTAGTTAGGCTGAAGACCACGCATGACAAATGCCACAAGCATCCACTTACAGGGGTCCGGAGGTAGTTCTGTGCCTTCCGCGGTCTCCGAGGAGGCAGGGGAGGAGGCGCAGGAGGAGGAGAAGGGCCGCTGCAGGGTAGAGTCCTCCTCGGTCAGCCTCTGTACCAGTGCCCCGGGAGTCTTGGCCGACTCGGGGCGGATGGAGGCCGAGGTGCAGGTGGAGGTTGAGGTAACGGTGCCGGTCAGAGTGCGGAGATGGGGTGGTGGTGCTGCCGCCGGCCATGGGGTCTCTGGGCTACCATCTGCATCACTGGTCTGAAAGGTAAAAGGTACACACACACACATTACATGTATATATACTATATTGAGAACAGGAACTGTAGGAGGAGGAGATGCATCCCAAAATGAGGCCGAATATTAATGACATACTGATAAGCATATACATGATGGTATTTTGTCATTAAAAATGGATACAGCAGTATCTATTATTACCTGCATTTGTAAAGCTTACACAAAAAAAGGTATTGATGTAATAAGTTATATTATATCATATCAATTTGCACCTCTACATAGACACATATATTATCCATAATAATTACCACCAACTTCACCGGGATTCTAGATTTGATTCTTTACATTAGTTCGTATCCATGGTGCAATAGCACATTATATTTGTGTATTAATTATTCATTTTACCATTTTGGAGGGTTCTGCGTTTTTCTTTGATTTCTTCTTTGGGGATAATATTGGTTCATGCTCCTCGTTTGACTCGAGCAGTCTTTTACTTGGCCTCCGTAGCCGTTTGTCTGAAAGAGGGTAAGCATACACACATTCAACCGTTTATTTATTCATACTAACAACAACAACAACAACAACAACAACAACAGTGCGCATGCCGTACACTGTGGTCTTACGGTCCTTACCGCTGGAATCCGAGAGGTTGGAGCAATCCTCCGACAGGTTCCCGTCCCCCAGGGAAACCTCGGGAGACCCAGCGTGGTCTGGGCTCAACCTGCCGGTGTCCATGCAGGACCCGTTCACCCCGGGGCACACCCTGCTCCCCGCGCCCCGGTCCTCGGCCGCCTTCTCCGCGACCCCCTCCGCCATCTGCCAGCGCTTTTTCGGCGCCACTTTGGATTCACAGCTCTTGTCGAGGTAGCCGGCCGAGGGGTCGGAGGCGACGGAGGGCCGAGACCCGGGCTCGGCCAGGTCGGCGTGGCCACTAACGAATTCCCTGCCGTAGGCCAAGTCTGCCAGGTCGGGCGACAGGCCGGGAATGCTGACCTTGAGCTTGGCGGGGAGCCGCTGCTTCCTGCGCTGGCGGTCTGCGCTGGCGGCCTGGGAGAGGACGGGCAACCCTTCACATTTATAGGTGTCGTTTTTCATGATCGCTTTAGTCTTCTTTTTGGGCTTGCCTGCCGAGGCGTCCTGAGGCGTCGAGGGTTTCCCCGGCCAGCCGTTCTCCATTTTGATCCCTGATCTGCGGTTCCCCTGGTTGGGAGTGCCAGCGGAGCCTTTCAGTAGTGGGTCACGGCCCCCCGACGAGGTAGGGATGACCAGGGGCTCCTCCTTAATGAGGACGGGTGGCGGGGGGACGGTCAGGGGCTTGCCCTCCTTCTCCCTGGTGTCGTGCATGTCCTTCAGCAGCATGAGGAAGGTGCTGAATTTGTAGTTGGAGTCCGGGTGGAACGTGCTCAGGTCACTGTCCTCGCTCTCCTCCTTCACCAGCGACTTAAACGTCAGTTCCTTGACTTCCTGGAAGGCGTCCATGGGAGAGAGGGACGAAGGAGGGGAGGAGCACGCGGACAGATCCGACACGACGTTCTCCGTCTTGATCTTAGCAGGTGGCACTAGGGCGGGGGTTCGGGAGCCCCGAAACGGAGACTTCACCAGCGATCCGTTGCAGAGGCGCTTCTTGTCGGGCTTCCTCGCTCGCCTTTTGGGGGAGCTGTGGCCGGTGGAGGACGACACCTGGTTAGAGGAGTCTTTCAGGGGGGGCGACGCTGCACCGACCTCAGCGGTACTTTGCACAACATCCCGGTCATGGTCACTGTCGTTTTTGTTGTCGTCTGTATTATTGTTGTTGTTGTTCTTCTTCTTCTTCGAGTTTTGGCTCGGAGTCAGGGCATCTCTGAGTTCCGTCTCTTCCTCTGCCTTTAGGGCCCTGGTCATCAACCGGCTGCTGGCAGGGAGATGCAGAGAGTGCTTGTCGAGAGAACCGTCTGTTAATTCTTTACAGCTGTCCGAGTCCGCGTGGGACTTTGAATTACTTGAACGTTTTTCATGGCAAATCGCTTTGTTTGCAGAGGTTGCCTCTGGTGCAGCGGTCGTATTCTCAACACATTCGTCCTTCGCTTTTGATAAACCCTGTTCCTTTTCAACTACCTTCGGAGCGCTCTCGGTTTCCGGCGTGGAAACCCCTTCTGTTCGCTTTGGACGGCTCAGCATCGGGATGGAGTCCAGGTCAGCGTAAGGGGAGTCCTTGGAATCGCCGGCGGGCTCCGTGGCTTTCGGTAGAGGACTGACCATGTCCAGCGTTGTGGGTGAATCCTTCAATCCACCCACTATGTGGCCAAATATGTCTGACAAGCACTTCTTTTTCTTTCGACAGCCTTTCTTTTGGTAGCCTTGGTTTGCGGTAGCGTTCGCAGTGGAGTTTGTGGTGGAGTTTGCGGTGGAGGGAGGTTGCTCCGTTCCGTTGGGAGCAGCATTGGGCGACGCGGGTCTCGCGGGATCCGCGGAGAGCGGACGGTGAGCCTCCGGTGGATTTTCAGTCGGAATGGGATCCGCGGCGGGAACTCGTTCTTCCCCGTTGTGGGACACGTCGAGCACATTGTCCGTACCCCTTTGTCGACCGGGAAGTAAATACTCCGCCTCGGACACACTGACTTTCCACGCCGTCAGTAAACTCTTGGGAATCTGCAATGAGTATAATAAGCATCACGGGTCTATTCAACTTTCATTAAGGCTTTCACTGCCAATACTTCACTCTTCATGTAATTAACATTTAAGTAGCCACCCGTACAGCGCAGTTAAACAGTGATATGATCTACTACACTAATTGAACAGTATAGACTCAATGTCTGTAAATTAGAATAACATAAAATGTACTCTTTACTCTGATGCGTCAAAAAACACAATATTGGACCATTTGTGTCTCTCCAATGTGGTATAACATTTGAGCCTGCAACTGGACCAATATTTGACAACAAGTATGCAGGGCATCCTAACTGGCATATATTTACCGTGTATTTGTAGTCTTTTTCCTTCTGCTTCCCTCTTCGTCGAAGCACAGGCAGCTCATTAAACTGGTGGCCGCCCTGGAAAGGAAGAATGGCTTTTCCTGGGACCCAGGCACGTTCCGCTATCTCACCAATCGTTTCCAAAAAATACATGCGACAAGGACGATGACTCGGTGCTTGAACAGAAACGGAGAGAGAGAGAGAGAGAGAGAAAAGAGAAAAGGAAGACAAAACGTCAGCCTAAACTTGGAATTGAAAGTGTGCTTATCGTGGACACTGTTTGAAGATCAAATCAGCAGGAGCCACTGCATAAGATTCATTAACTCCACCTCACCTTTCATTTTAGTGTGCATACCCTGTGGTGTATCTGAAGTAATCTGGCAAGGCCACCATGGGCGTCTGTTGAACTTAGCCCAGACCAGATCTCCCTCCAAATACTTCACAGTTGATAGAGGCTTCTTCTTGGGGCTGTTGGACTGCGGGGAATAATGCAAAATAAACATCATAGAATTATGTTGAAGATATGGATTATGGCTACTTACTATTGCATTGCATTGCATTGTAAACAAAACAAAAAAGAAAGAAAACCAAGACTATTTTACAGCCCCTCTTTACTTACTACCAAAACGGATGCAATATATTTATCAAAGCTCCGAAGTTAAGATCTGGGGCAGGTCCACCAACATTAAAAGGTACCCCTTATTGCGATGCCAGCAACTGAATTACATAAGCAAGATAACACGAGATAAGATACAGCAAGCTTCTCATGGAGGATAAAGAGCAAGTGACCTAGAGCTCTGACACTCACATTTGAGTTGGTGCCGGACGGCGAAACAAGCCCATGGTCGGGAGTGAAGGAGAGCTCTGCATCACTGTCAGAGTCCTCACCCACGCTCCAACCATCTCCCATACTGATCTCTGGCAGTGCGCTGGGGCTTAGTGTAGGGTTGAGTTCAGAAATGGTCTTGGCCATGAGGTTGAGGATGCCAGGTTTGTACACGCTCTGTTTATCCACCACTGAGCTGGAAGTGGCTGTAGTCTTACAGTCAGGCGCCACTCGGTTGCGGCTGAGCTTCGGCGAGAGGTGAAAGGAGGCGAGGTCCTCCTTATGACCGCCCCCCCGCTCCTCTACCTTGAGGTCCCCGCCGTCAAACAACGTGGACTCAAAATGAAGGTAACCGTTGGGGAGCGGGGAACAGCGGTCCAGGCTGTCGGGACTGGGAGGGGAGAAGCCATTTTTGTCCAGGTCCGGGAGCTCCTTGAACGACTCCGTCTGGACGTTGCCTGGCACCGACGGCAGTCGGACGGAGGGTGCCTCGAACTCATCGTCCTCCTCCTCATTGCTGATTGGGCTCGGTGAGTGCAAGTGAGTCCTGGCGCGGACGTCCCTGGGGTGGCTACCCAGGTCAGACCTGGTCACCAGGCTGTTGAGGTCCTGGAGCCTCCGCAGCGGGCTGTTGTAACAATGAGAACGGTCTGGGGGACTGTAGCCTGGGACAGGTGCTGGTTTGATACTGGAGGATGGCAGTTGCACGGCTGGCGGTTGGCCTGAACTGCGCCTTCGAGTGCCACATTGGTTTCCATAGGAAGTAGTGGTAAGGCCATTGGGGGGCCTCAGCTCTGGCTGACCCGAGCCAAACACTGAGCCTCCCCTAACAGCCCGTCTGTAAGACTGATTCATGTTGTCATGGTCCTTTCCTGCCAAAAGAGAAGTAATTCGGGTTAGGTGAATCAATATTTACATTCAGAATTGGAAAACATCACGCAACCTCCAAGTTCTTATTATGCCCCCAATGCACTGACCGATATTGAAAGCCAATCAGTTGACGACCCATTAGGAGCTCAACCGGTTGGGGAGAAAAATAGATCGCCAACCACAATAAAAAGCGACGGACGCCTCTCAAGGAGCCTAGGTGGCATGTAGGGCTGCATGCTCACTGATAACCCGACATGGCTGGCCTCCATTCTGAAAGGCCGTCGGTCGCCAAAACAGAGGACACCACTCCTGACATGCTGCTGCCTTCACACAATGAGCATTACGCGAAACAACACTGGGGTCGCGTTTTCCGATCATTACAAAAAGCGAGGATCCCGGGGGCCGATCGCCCGATTTCGTATATTCTTAAGGAGCGGTACACGCTACGGCGAAAGGTGGTGACACTGTGGCATCAGAGAAAGAGTCTCTCCCACAGACCTACACGGAGAGGCTACGGCCACACAGGCGACATAGCAAGCTACTGTTAACTTGGCAGGGAACTCATCGAAACAAGTTAAAAAATGCGCCGACGTGGGTGGGGGGAAATCGCGAAAACTCACCATGTGGACGTCGGTCACCGTGAAACCCACCGGCGGGTCCGCCGCAGTTGGACCCAAAGCGGCTATTTCTCTCGATTTGCGAGGGCAGATCTGCACAATCCCAGCTGCAGCAGCGCTAGGCCAGAGCGCAGCTCTCATTCTCTCCCCTTCATCAGCCTCATCAGCGGCGGCCCTTCAAAAAAAAAAAAAACTGTCACTTTAAAAAGACGAAACGGGAGATAGATCATCTCTGTGCGCCGTGCGCGGCGAGTGCGGTGAAAATTGGCGTGCCCCTAATCAAGCCCCAAAATCATCCATATATCCCCTTTTAAACTACGTGATTTGTGTGTGTGTGCCTGCTGTCGAAGTGCCCCCCGGTAATGTTAAAACAAGCCCAGACCGACTGTGTTGGTGAGCAGCGACCAATCGGCACAGCTACCCAACCCCCCCGTCTGCATTAGGGCCGAGGCGTTCACCCTCCTCTCACGGTCTCCCCCTCGCACACATCCAGGTGCAATTATACAAATCGGACGTCTGTGGACTGCAGTGTCCTCGTCAAATGCATGTGTTCATATAGCACAGCGAATTACATGATGTATTATGGAAATAATGCAATTTTAGTGGCGCGCTGTTGTTGTTTGTTTGTTGTTGTTTTATACTTAAGTCTGGTCTCACATAACTGAATAGGGAGGATGTACCTAATCTGTGGACACCGGTCCACTATGGAGAAGGCACTGCACACTGAAACGTCCCGTGTAGTAGTAAAACACCCTGGTGCGCCATGTTGCCTCTCAAGGTCTCTCGGCTCAGGAAATAGGCCGCTAGGCGCTTCAGAGAGAGAAAAAAAAAGATGTCGGTGCGAGTGGCGTTCACCAATTGGGCGACTTCTGCCTTCGGGGGGAAAACACGACGCGTGTAACGCTTGATTGAACTCTCATTCCGAATTGGCCCCCCTATGTTGACATTGCAGTTTACATACAAAACAGCACTATCTTGCCGCCCCCCTCCGGGGCCGTCGGTAGCAGTGCGTAAGGGAACAATAGACCGGAGCCCCAGTGCCGCAGTGGCCTGGTCCTCTCCGCCCGGATCAGACAAAGCCCGTCAAGTCGTTAATGTGAACCCTTCGCAGTGGACCGCCGAGACACCGTCGCTCTCCTCACGGTGGTCCGGTCGGCTGACCCTCGGGTGCACGGGTTCGACGTCGTGATGCAAATAGGGATTACTTCAAAAAAACAAAAAAAACAACAACAACCACCGATAAAGACGTGAACTTCATTTTCGGATGGGTGCGTTTTCTGGTGGTTATGGTGGAGGTTAAGAGTCTTTCTTCCACGACACCCAACACCTGAATGTATGACGCGTGTTTTCACCTGAACGGTGAAGGCCTACATGGCCGGGTGATCAATTACACTGTTTTATGAAAGTTATTACACGGAAAAACAAAAGGATAGGCCTACTTTGCCCCAGGATGGCGTGACATCTGGCGTTCACTGTAGGTATCGCACGCATGTTTACTGTCTCAAATGACTTTTATTTGGGTTTCACATACACCACAGAAGCTTTTAATACATATTTCACAAAGAAATAATCTTTAAGTGAAGTTTAAGTGAATATTTTTTTTGCTAATGAACAGCATAACAACATATATATTCGCTAATCAAGTGATAGTTTGAAGAATCCATGGAAACAAAGTAGGCTATTACAATACCCAGTCAAAACATATTCACAAAGTATAGAAATAACAATTTTGGTTTGTAAAATAGTTTACCGTGTGCTGGGTTGTTCAATTCAAGATTCATAAAAAACATCGCAGTGGCCCCATTCCATTTCCTTCTGTTTATCTTTTTTCATATACAATATAAAATGAATCACATATTGCACTCAACAATACAAAAAGGACAACTACACTTCCACATAAGCTCAGGAAAATGTTGGGAATGGAAAGCAATATGAAGCATAGTAGCAAATCATGAAGCAATTAAAATTCAGTTTTAAAAAAGGCTTAAAAAACACTGTCCATCGAACATGGACCATACACTACAATGTATAGATACTTTCATTCCTACATTAATTTGATTGTATTCCTATGCATGCATCACTGTCAAACAGGATAACATACTTTCTAAATGGGTGCGTTTAGTCCTATGAGAAGAGGAAAGTAATGGCCAGACTGCACAATGAAAAGTTAAGCTAATTTACATTATTAAGTGCTCCACCTTCCATACACACTGAGAGGAAAACAAAATAGTGAACAAGTAGAAGAACGATAGAAAGACATCTGCAAAGCTACTCGTTGCTTTCTTCCACTTTGCCACCGGCCTCACAGAGGTCTCTTTTCTGCATCATGCTGTACGGAAAGGGTGTCACATCACAGCAAGTGTAATCCAGTTTCTTGGGACCACTACAGTTGCTGAAGTCTACTTTCTTGGCCGCATCACAAGTGGCCAGCCCCAGCTTCTTCAGGCGTGCCAGACTCTTGATGCTCCCCGGAGGCCTACCGGGGCTAACTTTGTAGCCCGCTGCTTTGGTGGTACCAAGGGGTCTTCCGGGACTGGTCTTAAAACCAGCAGCTTTCGTGGTCCCCAGTGGACGTCCAGTACTTGTGCGGTAACCGGCTGATTTGGTGGTGCCCGCCGGTCTCCCCCTTTTGCCCGATTTGACAATACCCTTCCCCTTCTTCTTGGAGCCATCGGGACCAGGAGCCTCGCCGCCCCTGATCCTCGCCGTCGGGGGCTGAAACTCGTTTTGGTTCTCTTGTATTTGGCATGTCATGGGTTTGTGCATGCCCTGTGGCAGTGGGGGTAAACCAGCGAGGGACAGCTGCAGGGACGGCGGAGGAGAGGAGTAGAACTTGTTGGACTGTGTGCTACATAAGTCGAAGTGCCCTGCAGAGTGCTGGCAATCCTCTGACAGTCCACTCATGCAATAGTCATTGCTGCTGCTGGTCACTTGGTGCATCATTTTCTGTGGGGACGGAGAAACTACTTGTGAACACCAACGAGAATGAAGACAGAGCAACATAACGAAATGTTTCTTTGTTAACACGAACACGCTTGCGCGCACACAATCACACACACACACACACACACACACACACACACACACACACACACACACACACACACACAGAGTCTTCCTTGGCCTGACTTGGTTTCACCCCCTTTCAACCGAGACTGAACTCTAGAACCATTGTGTCTCTTATTGCTTTCCGGCGAGTGTGCGGGTTACACACTGAGTGTCCCGACCAATTTCCAACTTGCGCGCGACGCCAGCGATGACAGTCGGCTCGACTCGAGTGTCGAGTTAAAATAACCGCCGTGGTTGTTGTTGTTGTTGTTGTTTTGCGGGGGACGTCCGCGGGGCTCGACAGTGTCGACGTGCGCCGTGTCAAGCCCACTCCAAAACTCCAGTGGAGTTGATGAAAGTTCAAATTGCTCCGGCACTTACTGGCTAAGCTGCCACTCTATATTTGGCTAGCGCTACTCGCTATCAGCTCGCCGAGCTTCAATGTCTCATTTCAACCCATTCACGAGGGCCAATTGAATGACACAGCCACCGCCCCCCCCCGCACCCCGATAAAGAATTACCAGTCAGCTATTCCAGCCTCTCATGTAAAATGGTTTTCCCAGTTATCTCGGTGCTAATGACCCACCCTGGTTCCTCTCAGTGGCCGGGGAAGAGAGTCGAGGAGCAGGCTTAGCGCTGGCGAAATAAAAACGACAAAAAAAAAAAAAACGGATTCCGCATACTGGTTTGTCTCAAACTGTACAAAGAAAGAATAAGAATAATTTGTACTTTTCGGTTTAGTTTTCCTTTCGTAGAAATACAGCAGAGTACAGGAGTGGTCTTGGTAATTGTGAAATTGCTGCCATTTCGAAATGGTATGTTATGGTATCATTTTTTGTTATTATCTCAGTTTGAGGTATCTGCTGTATGGCAACGTGTGAATTTTCTTCCTAGAGAAAATATACAAGTATAAGTATATCATGCGTTCAAGTCAACGTTATGTGCAAACCTACGAATAAATTGCATGAATGTATCCGGCACTCTTTTCATAATGTAGGCAGTTGACTTCCTCCAATTCCTCCAAAACGTTCGAGCAAATCGAGTTACCTACGTTGACCCTCTCGGAGCTCAAATGTGTACCGCAGCAACAAAAAAACAGAGCCATATCAATGTTATTCTAACGGTATGAAAAGAATTTTCCCCGTAGGTGTGTACTTGTGAAGCAGGCTACAGTGGAGGGTTTTTATATTAGAATATGGCATATTACTGAGGATCCAGTAGGAATATTGTCTGTCCTCAGTTCAGTCGATATTAGAATAGCATATTGCACAAATAGAAAGAGACAGGGGCTTGGTATGCTCCATATATCTTCACGAAGCCATATCTACATATCTATATATATTTGAACCCCGAATCTAACCTGTCTCTCACCGTCGCCTGCGAATATACTCCGATAATAAAGCATTTGTCATCGCATGCTCCGTTGCTCTGTAACAACCTCACGGAGACCTCCTTATTTTGACCGAAGAAGAACCAGACGCAGACCTATGTTTCACCCCTTCTGTCTGGGTGTGAGTCTGTCTGGGTTAACACCATCTTTTTTTTTTGTTGCTGATATTGGGTTCTGCGGTCCTCCCAGTGAGCCCCAGCAGCTTATGTAGCACGTCTTATCTTTGCTTTTCCCTTCTCTTTTGAAGCCTAGCCGCTACGTGTCGAAACCTGAAAGACAACAAGCGGGTTTTCGCGGGGGGTCAGCGAAAGTTCACCTGTGCCCAAGAAAACAAAAGAGCCCTTTTTTTTCTCCTCGCAGTTCCTCGAGTCGGTGGGGGAGACGACGGGTTCTCGGTGACCTCGCCTCTTACGCTCGCACCTGTCTGGCTGTCACGTCGCCGATGTCACTCTCTCGGACGTGGCCCTCTCTCTCTCTTTTACGGACGCTGGTCGTCTCCTTTGTTCTACAAAGGGAATAACGCCGGGGAAGGCGAGCGCCGTGTCCCCAGGGTAAGTGCCCGACTGTGTGGTCCTCCTCCTTGAAAACGTTGTGCGTTCCCCCCTCGGCTCTTCTGTCCCTTCGGTGACACTTGTCGCGTTGTTTGTACAGAAGACACAAAGTCCTGCCTGGCGCAAATTGGCAGAGCGTGGCCTTGACAACCGCCAGGGTTGGGGGGGGGGGGGGGGTTTGATTCCCC
>OMNR01000239.1:0-13670 GCA_900303205.1 Mora moro
ATCCCGTGGTGATAAAATCGGGTTGTGAGCTGTCCAGTATATCAGAGCAATACCCTGAATTCCAAATGCCCCGCTTCCCCATTTGCCCAATAAGAGACTGTGTTGCCCAATGCTACGGTCCAATCAGACGACATTAAGCCCCGTGGCGCTCTACAGCGCGCCTCGCCTGCCCCCCTGTGGCGCCGCCCTCGCACTGCAGGAGTCAGAGACCCCGTGGTCGAGGCCGAGCGCTCGGTCCTTTCTGATTGGCGGACAGGACGCCCCCTCCTTTGTACCGAGGCGCGCGAATGCGCCCACGTCGCTCCGCCAAGTAGCAGAGTTAGCTCCGGTTAGCTCGGGTCGCTCCTCACGGCGCTGGTACCGCAACACCGTGATCGTCTGAGACAAAGCTATCCTGACTCAGGGTGGTGGGGGGTCTCGGTATAACTTTCGTCAGTGGACGACTTTTATCCGCTGAAGTTAGCTACGATGGCAGACAAGGAAGGTAACGTCAATGAAACGGATCACCGTGTTTTTCCTTGCCAACAATTGACACTTGGCAGGGAGATTTTTTAGCTAACTGGTTAGCTCAATTAGCTAGTAGCAATTGGGACTCAAGCTAGCTAATCCAATTTCGTATTAAAATATGCAAAATAGGCCTCGCTTGCATCGACGGTGAATGTGTACCGTGGACATTACAATGCATGTCCGATGATTTGCTTTGCACAAATTCGCCGATTGCAGCCAACGTGCATCTTGCTCAGAGATATCAAATCAAAAATGTTGAGCGTTAGTAGTCTTTGACTCCTTTGTGCCGCATTCCACTGTTGGGTCAGTGAAGCAAGTGTGCACCAGACCGTCGGTTTCTATCTGATCTGTCAGTTAGCTCCACGTTTTCTAATTTCCACTGTACGAATTGAGATGCATCTAAAGAAGGAAACCAACATATGTTGGGTCTTCGAGAATGAGTTGCTGGAATTGTGGCAGACCAGTCTTGCATTACTGGTTGAGTGGTAAGAGGTCTTCCGTCATATTTTCAGCAGGTGCATTTGATGATGCGGTGGAGGAGAGGGTGATCAATGAGGAGTACAAGATCTGGAAGAAAAACACCCCCTTCCTGTATGACCTGGTGATGACCCACGCTCTCGAATGGCCCAGCCTCACCGCTCAGTGGCTTCCAGATGTCTCCAGGTATACACATGCATTTACGTCCTCTGTTACTATTAAAGTTGATAAAGAACGTCTACTCCCCCCCCCTCCCTATGTTGTTTCATTCACTCACCTGTGATTGATGCAAGATGCATTCTCCCGAACCAGTCAGGGAAGAGATGCCCTGATTGGTCAGAAATGAGCTGGGAGCGGTCTAAAATATAAATACAGAGGCAGATGCAGAGCATATATTTCACGGAGCATTTCACTCACTAATAGCTGACGGATGGCTATGACATTTCTAGCAAATTACACTCAAATTATAGCTCTTAATTCTTACCTACAGAACCTTTTTAAGTAATGTATTACAGTGCAGTGCATTTAAATACAGGTCTGAGGAGCAGGTAGGCCTTGGTCATCTTGCTCAAGGATGACTACAGGCTATGGACATCGGGAATCTAACCCAGAACCTTTTGGCTGGGCTGAAGGGGTCTTAGTTGAACACCATAACAATATAATGCATTGTTTCGCCTCAATAATTGGACTGTTGTATTTTATTTGTTCTCAGGCCAGAGGGCAAGGATTACAGTGTCCACCGGCTGGTGTTGGGCACGCACACGTCAGACGAGCAGAACCATCTGGTCATCGCTAGCGTCCAACTGCCCAATGACGACGCCCAGTTCGATGCCTCGCACTACGATAGCGAGAAAGGCGGTAAGTAATTTGAAAATACTAGCGGTCCCACAGTATCCAATGGGTAACAATCATTAAAAGGTTCTATGTGCATAAGAATATGCTGGAATGAAACTGTAAACTGTCTTGATCAACTGACTGTACCAACTTTGGATTGTCTGTTTAAATGAACAGTGCTATTCTTCTTCTTCTTCTTCTACAGAGTTTGGTGGCTTCGGCTCCGTCAGTGGTAAGATTGAGATCGAGATCAAGATCAACCACGAGGGCGAGGTGAACCGGGCCCGCTACATGCCCCAGAACCCCTGCATCATCGCCACCAAGACCCCCACCTCAGATGTGCTGGTCTTCGACTACACAAAGCACCCCTCCAAACCTGGTATGAGGTTCATAAGCGCTGCAGGGTTATAGATGGCAAGCTCACTTATTTTATATATTCTGCAGTTGCTGTAAAAGGAGCTGCATGGTGATATTTATGATTCAAGGCAATATATTATTTGATCCTCATCTTCACCAATGAATAAAGCTGATGCAAAACTTTGAATCTCATTGGCTCAACTCGGTGATTCCCAACCTAGTTCCTTACGAGGGCAAAGGGGCACAAACGTTTTCATTTTTTAAAATAATATAATTGCAGCTTATACTCTTCAGGCTTACTATTTCAATCACTTATTTTGCTGTTTATTGTGAGATGAGATGAGATGATTTATATACTTTGTGGGGAAGGCTGGGAACCACTGGCTATTATGGTTTTTGCTGCCGTCTTAAAACAGGTCCCTAGAGACGATGTAAATATGTGTGGGTGTGCTCTGCAGACGTGTCAGGAGAGTGTCGCCCAGACCTGCGTCTCAGAGGCCATCAGAAGGAGGGCTATGGTCTCTCCTGGAACCCCAACCTGTCCGGCTGCCTGCTCAGCGCCTCCGATGATCATGTAAGACCTACCGCCACAAGTATTACACGTTTCTCTGCCAACTAGGGCCCAGCTAACATATGGATGGATATCTCAAAACTCTTCAATTGTTCATCCCTTTCCTCCTCTGAAATGAAAGTATTTAGTTCATCAATAACCATACCCCCGAGCATCTGGTTTCAACGTTCTAATGGGTCTCATCTCGTCCTCCATTGGTCCACAGACGATCTGCCTGTGGGACATCAGCGCCGTGCCCAAAGAGGGGAAGGTGGTGGACGCCAAGACCATCTTCACGGGTCACACGGCCGTGGTGGAAGACGTCTCCTGGCACCTGCTGCACGAGTCTCTCTTCGGCTCCGTAGCCGACGACCAGAAGCTCATGATGTAAGCATTACACAGGCATGCAAACTAGTGTTTGCATGCAGGATTGCACGTAGGAGTGGTGCGTTGATGTCAGTGGCTTTCGGATCCACTTATTGGGCCGAGGTTCTAGGTTTCAGAAGTGGGTAAAATCATCTGTGGGTTGGCATGTTCACCGTTCTGCTGCTTCTTCAAATATACAAATCTTTTTTTCTCTCTCTCTGGCATGTAGCTGGGACACTCGCTCCAACAACACCTCCAAACCCAGCCATGCTGTGGACGCACACACAGCAGAGGTCAACTGCCTGTCATTCAACCCGTACAGCGAGTTCATCCTGGCCACAGGCTCAGCAGATAAGGTAATGCAACACCCATATATATCTATATATATATATATATATATAGATATATATGCGCCCAGTACTTTTCCACTGTAAATGTTGCTGATGAGGTGGAAACAAGAAACTCTACCCTGTTGTCTTTCTGTACATCCCTGTGCTCCGAGGCATGTGGGTTGTTGTACTTGGACTGTATGTGTAACTGCTCTGTCCTCCTCAGACTGTTGCCCTCTGGGACCTGAGGAACCTGAAACTGAAACTGCACTCCTTTGAGTCGCACAAAGATGAGATCTTCCAGGTGAGAGATTTCCCACACTATACATTTCTGTGAAATAAACATGCTGTTGCTCTGTACTTAAATAGGTACAAAGAAAAATGTATATTGCATTATTTACTTGCCATACAGTCAGTATTTATTTTTCTTTTATTACAAAATAAAATCAAGAATCAAAAAGTGGACTTGCTATTAAATACATATTTGTTGACTAATGGCTTAGCGTATGATCTTAAGAGAACACCTGCTAAACTTGTATACAAGTCACCACGTTCTATTGACACCTTGTCGACTGTAATTGGCAAGCCAATGATTCTCATCAGCAATGTTGCATGGTGTGTCTGCCTGTGTCCGGCCCTGTTGCTATTTACATGGATCTGATTTGAGCTCTGCGATGGGCTGTTACAGGTCCAGTGGTCCCCCCACAACGAGACCATCTTGGCCTCCAGTGGAACCGACCGCCGGCTCAACGTCTGGGACCTTAGGTGACTGACTGCAAACCCCTCCATTAACATCATTGTTCATATTCTGCTTGTGTAGCTGTGTTTTTTTAACGCTTCATAACTTTCCACAGTAAAATCGGAGAGGAGCAGTCGCCAGAAGATGCGGAAGATGGCCCCCCGGAGCTTCTGGTAAGTGCGACTGCTAATCTTTTGGATGGCGTTGGAAAGGAAAATTAAAGCCCCTCACGTTTGGATATGTATGACGGTGAAGAATTAAAGCTGCATTCAAAAATATAATTTTCCCCACACCCTCCCATCTAGTTCATCCACGGAGGTCACACGGCCAAGATCTCTGACTTCTCCTGGAACCCGAATGAGCCATGGGTCATCTGTTCGGTGTCCGAAGACAACATCATGCAAGTCTGGCAAATGGTGAGCCAGACATATCTAGGCATGGTAGACATGTGCATGCAGGAAGGCCATTGCCTCCCCTGTTAAATATACTGAATGGAAAATCATACGGTTGCATGCGTCACATCTGATGCATACAACATGCAGCTTATGTCCACAGAGAATATACACCACACAGTTGCGTCTTTTTGTTTTTGAGATACTTTCCAAATAAATGTACTAATATAACTGAACTTCGAGGCAAGGAGAACTTAACGGAGCTTGTGGCTTTGCACGGTAGCCACATTACTCGAGGAAGACACATTTTGAACCCAGCTCAAGAGGCAACGCTAGCTGTCTGTCGAGAGTGAGGAAAGTGAGCATTGACAAAATGATGAGTTTACTACACCAGGGTGCTTAATATATGCATTATACAGTGAATGCCAAAATACATAGGCAGGCATTTTAGTTAGGCATTTTCAGTTTACTCAGCTAGAATAGTAAGTGTAAGTTAAGATCAATGAAGAAATGTAGAAATGAAGTGTTGCTGTAATACAAGCCCTTCTTTAAATCCAAGAAAAGACCATCTCGATTTAAAGTGATGACTACCAAGCCATGAACTGTATTAATATTGCATCGATGCATTGGCCAGCTCTTAATTCAGCAGCCCTAACTCTTGTACTCGTCGTCCCTGCAGGCGGAGAACATCTACAACGACGAGGACCCAGAAAGCTCTGCAGACCCCGAGCCCACCGCTTAACGACACTCGCCCCACCTCATGCCCTCTTCCTCTGCAACATCACCTCAAACTGCTGAGAAGGCCATCGCAATGAGTCCCGCTCAACTACCTCCTCCATACTTTCTATTGGTGGAACAGGTCATGTGTCTCGTCAATATTCATGAGGGCAGGAAAGAGGACCTGTCGGTTCTTTGCCCGCTGTGTCTGTTTTAAAAATGCTGAAAAACTCTTGTCGGTTGACATTAATAATTTATTGCCAGAGGGATTTTCATTCATGCCTGATTTTTATATGCCGTTATGAAAGGATATATTTTTCTATTTAAATTGGCTCACCATGCATTCTAATACTATGCCCTGGAATCGGTTAAAATTTAAAATAGTTTTGGTGGTCATGAGGGTCCTTGGGAGGAAGTGGGGTCTTTATTCATTATCTAGTTTAAAAAATTTAAAAAAAGCATTGAGAATTGTAGAGAATGTTGGAGATTGGTGGAGTGCGACTGCCAACAGATTTCTGTGGTAGTGTACTCACTAGTGTAATCACTACCACAGAAACTGAAACTGAAAAGCAAGTCGGTGTGCACATTGCAGATGGTGAGGGGTGAGAGGGGCGTCTGCACTGGCCGTTCAGGTATCCATACCAGCATTCCCCAGCAGTGTGGCGGCATTGTGTGTTGTATACTCCCCTTTTGAACGAATTGGCATTTTGAAGTGTCCATTTTAGTACATACTATGTCTTGCATTGTCATATCTTTGTGCGTCTTTGTTGTATCTTAATTGTAGTTAAACTTTTTTATGTCCTTAACATTTTGCAAGTGTACAGTGAGTGAATTCTCAATAAAATGTTTTTTTCCATCAATCCTTGGGGTGCAGAGTTTTCCTCCTCATAACACCTGTCAAGCGTCATGGCATCGTTCATGTATTTATGTTTAACTTTAACCTTCCAAAGGCCCTATAAATAGTTCCTGGAAGACATTACATTAAGCAGTTGTGAAATGGCTTTCACAACTGCTCATTGCCCCTGTGAATTGAATCTGACCTTTTGTATTAATGAGCCTGGTGACGTTGTAGTGCTCTTCTGTCCCCTTAAGTCACAATGTATTAGTCTTCACCAGTGTTTGGATTACCAGTTCCATTGCCATTTTGAGCACACCATCCTCTCTCCAGTGTACTCTTCGGGACTCGACTCATCAGCCACACTCGGGTTACAATGAAAGCATAAAACTCTTTATTCATAACAACCCCCTTTCAAGAGGCGGCCGTCTGGTTCCTATTTACACTTCTGAAGGCCTGATTCCCGGTGATGTATCTTCTGGATGTGTTGCATCTAGTAACTTGATGTGTAAGGCTGTTAATGGGTTCAGTTCTATCACAAAACCAGCTAAACTGGCAGCAACCTTGTCAAAGAAGGACCTTATGGTCGAAGATTTCCATTTGTAAATCTTGATTACAAATTTGTTCCTGTTTTCTTCTGGTCCTCCACCGCAGCTCTGTAACAGAACATTTTCAGTCAAGGATTTAGCACAACAAAGCTTTGTAGGTATCTGGTGAATGAATGATTCAATCAGTGTCTTACCTGTAAAGTGCAAGTTTACTGACAAGGTTGTCTTTCATCTCCTCTGTTTCTTTGGTTTTTCTCTTCTGAATTTTAAGCTCTGTCTGCATCTCCCAACTGCTCTCCTCAAGACTCAATACAATGTCCTGTGTAAGTATAGGATGTTATAAGGATCACATAGTGACAAAGACATGAGGAAAGATTGCAGCAAACATGCTTGTCTAACTTACTTTACTTGTCACATTGCTTGTTACAGTTATGGACCTCTTTTGCTTTCTCTCATCAATTACAGTGTTAACAATTCACTGTTAGGTTGCAGGATGGACACATTTTTATCTAAAGCATATCAACACAAGTAGGAATCTAGGTCCCAGATCAAACTCTGAATCTTTTGAGTGGGCATCGGTTTTCCCCTTTTGCCTCTAGCCTAGCACCAACTGCAACATCTCCATCACCTTGTACTGCTTGATGTCCTCTTGCATCTGCATCTGCATCAGCTTAAACCTCTCCTCCAGACAGACCTTCTGGACCCCCAGCCTGTGGCCCTCATCCATCAGGGGCCTCAGCTGGCCCCTGAGCTCCTGAACCTGCTGTCTGGCTTTACTTAGGGCACTGTCTGTAGTCTCCCTCCTCTTCAACAGTGTCGTCAGCATAGGCTCATACCTGACAATTGGAGAGCAAGAAGAACCTTTCTAAAAATGATGCACTTCACTCAATCAAACTAGTTTATTCTCTTTAAATCAAATGAAATATGTGGGGAAACCAAAGGAAAAGCAAATCTTGAACGAAAGTGATAACTGCATAGAAAAAGGCCAGGTTTAGAGCTAATGACATGGTAGCATATAGCATGGTTGCACCTCTCTTCTAGGGCCTTCAGGCCTCCCTGCAGATACTGCTGGATGTCCCCATACGAGTGCCTCCTGCAGTCGGTCAGCTCTCCCACAGTGCTGTAGGTCTGTCTGGAGTTCTGTGCTTGCAGTTTGGCCTGTAGCGTAGAGAGCCTCTCTTGCTGAGCAGAGCGGAGCCGGGAGCACTCCTCAGTCAGTTGAAGCAGCAGGGACTGCAACGTTTCCTGGAACCCATAGGCATACAAATGTTGTGACTGCCTGGTTGCTTTTATGGTTCTTTCCCTTGTTCATTCAATGTGAGACGTGCTTTGTTTTTTCTCAGCCTCACTTAAAAAGCATCTGCTAAATGTAACTGTGGAACTACGCAGTCTTACACAGAGTATTTTAAACTCTCTCATACCTCCTCGGTCTTAAACCGCTCCACCACATGTTGCTGGTTGGTCAGGGCAGCCAGACTGTGTGCACAGTTCCTAGCCTCAGTGAACAGCTTCCTCTTCAGCCTCCAGGTCTCCACCTGCAGCCCCTGTCTCTCCAGGTTCATCTTCCACACGCTCCTCTCTTCCTCTGCCCGCTGCTCTCTCAGGGCCAACACATCCCTCTGGGTGTCCTCCCTTCTCTTCTCCTGTTCTTTCTTCAGCTCCTCCAGTAGCACTACTGCTTTTCTATCAATTGTCTCCTCTGGTTCGCCTCTCTCCTCTCGCTCCGTCGTTTGCCCCTCTACGTCTCCCTGCTCCTCGCTCTTCCTCCTCAGTCCCAGCACCTCCTCCAGCAGCGCTGTCCTCAGCCTCTGAAGGCTTTCGACTTCCTCTATATACTTCTCCATCTGACACCCTACGGTGGCCAGTTCCTCTGCTGAAGAGCTCTGGTGAGTCATGTCCATCCCTACGTCTGGTCCGTCTCCATCAGACAATATGATCTCTCCCATGTCCAGCCCGGCATCATCCCCTCTTGAGGGACTCCCTTTGCCACCACATATGTTTTGTATGGGAGTCTCTTCGGAGTTGGGTGATCCATTTTGTGCTTCCGTCGCCGACGGACTTGAGAAACTTAACCGAGGTTCCTGAACTGAAGTCTCAGACATTACAGTCCCTGAATGTTCCTGTCTTTGCACTGTGGTACTCTCAATCTCAACATGCCTAACTATGGGTTTGCCTGGTGTAACAGAACTGCATTGACAGTCTGTGATTCCTGGTTCGGTGTTATGGCCGCCCCATGACTTGAGTGTAGCCATCTCTGATGTAGCTGCCGTTCTGTTTCCCACAGTCGTGTACTCATCACACCTCTGAGAACTGATTTGTATGTATTCATGATTTGTATCCGAAGCAAAACACTCCTGTGGGTCAAAGTCCATGCCAGACCCCAAGTCTATGCCCGATTCTTCCATACAGTTATCCAGCATGGCGAGCATCCCCATCAGTCGACTCTCGTACTCGGTCATGGTGTCACTGAGTGCCGTGCCCGCTGAGGTCAGGGATACGTCTGTTGGTGAGGGGTCTACAGCTGTTTCACAGCGGGTGTTTATGATGGAGGAGGCCTCATGATAGCCTTGTGTCAGCTGACCTTCTGTGTCAGACACCTCTACACGCGTGTCAATGTAGTTAGTAGACAAGCCCATCCGCGGAGATGTGCTTGTTTCTCCATATCCGTCATTCAACTCTTTCAGGTGAACGTCACTCAGGCGTGTGTCAGTGTAACTTGGCGAGAAGCGGGAGCCCAGCGGTACACCAGCAAGGTCCTCGCAACTCTTCAGCAATTCATCCATCTCTCGTAAGTATGGATGTATTTGAGCTGGCGGGGACGACATGTGTGTTTCGGTGTGAGGGATTCCAGATTGGACCAGATTGTCAAACTCCAGTCTTTCATCCACCCTGGCTCTCTCCTGCTGTCCGTCCTCTTCCTGGATGAAGAGAGACTCAAACCCTGTGCTTGTTGAATTGTGCCCATCGTCCTCCATATTGTTTACTCTGCAAAACACAGCGTTATCAAATCATCTAAGAGTTAGAATATGTATACAAATATGTATATGTCTAATATTTTGTGTAGAATTCTTGAAAATACAGATCTTTTGCATTTTCCTAGAAAGCTTCTTTGCATAACACCCATTCCTTTCCCTTCCAAAACAACTGGTAATGAGTTGGACCATTTACCTGGCATATATTAAACACAATAGATGAGCCATTCTTATGATGCTAATGCATAGGTTGGGTTTCTGCTCCACCAGGACCCTTTATGTAAGCTATTGAGATGTTGTTAACACATGGGGGTATGCGGAGCGGGCCACTAGCGGGGAATGCCACCCGTTGACAGCTGCCCTGGCCCACAGCCCTCACAAGAACCAACTGACAGCTGGGATGTGGACTCGAGCACACGCACACAAACACACACACACGCACAACACATTCCCATATGTGCCCATACGGTACATCCATAAAATCTATGGCATTCAGGCAAGGACTTTCACTCTGCTAACATGCCCGCACTTACCCAAAGTAATGTAACAAGTATCAACATGCTTGATTGCTTGGCCTCTCTTAAGCTCAGATGAGTGGCATTGTAACGGTTACATTACTGCACAACTGATCATAACACGTCGCAAAGTTTTTATTTTATCTCTTTGGGAAGAATCATCTCACCCCTTTGGGCTCCTGCCAAGAGTGGACTCAAATTCTCTCACAGTTAATTGATCCTATTGGCCCAATAGTGTCACATGGCACAGAATTTAGTCATGCAGAAATAGCAAAGAGGACAACTGTTGGATTCCTACTCTGGTTAGTGTTTGGTGTTGCTGTCTCCAAGCAAAATCTCAAAAAAAGAAAAAAAAAAATATATATTTATTTGCAACCTTAGCTTACCTGAAAACTTTGGTGGAACTTTTAAAGTGTTCAAACACTTCTTTCAAACCCTCTCAAGCCATGCAAGACAAAGCAGACCCCTTTAAGAGTGTAGGGCAGACACACCAGCTGTCTTGGTGAAGTTGGCTGGCATGGGAACGAGACACATACCTATGGGCCTGGACTATTCAAAAGTAGTTCACTGGCCTACATTTGATGAGAACGTTTAGGGGCTTGTTTCCATAAATACATATACATAGATATCCATAAATGTCGATATTGCATCTTTCATGTTCTAACTTTAGCTGACATGATATTGGTAAATTTGCTTTAGACATTGCTATTTTCACTTTGCTCACAGAGTTTAGGGGCTTACGTAGGGGTTTTTTAAGCTTTTTCTCACTAACTTTAAGTGGCCTACCCCTTTTGTTGAACATCAAACAAAGTGAACTTACTCTTTTAGTCGTTTTCCTCCTCTTCTGTCATTCGATGTCCAAAAAACGACGAGGGGGGGATGATAGGCCAATGTCCAAACTCAAAGACGCTTACAAAGAATTGCCAAATAGGAGAGAGAAGTGGGGTACACAGAACGAGCTTAGCCGTCCTCTCTCTCTCTCTCTCTCTCTCTCTCTCTCTCTCTCTCTCTCTCTCTCTCTCTCTCTCTCTCTCTCTCTCTCTCTCTCTCTAACAGCCAGTGTGTAGCTATGTGTGGCCATGGCTACACAGAATCTGTTTAGGTTTATTAATAAACACTGGGAGCAGGAAGAAAGAGGAGCCACGGTGCCCCTGCCTGTTGTTGTCTACCCAGGGGACGGAGCCTGGAGGTCTACCAAGCGGCCTGGAGGACCATCGAGCCACCTGGTCCTTGGTCTTCACAAACCATGTTTTCTCTTTTGTGTGTAGGAATTTGAAAGAGAGCAACTTGGGAGCAACAAGTTTGGCGACATTTTGGGGAGTTTAAGGAAATAAAATGCCACCACTCATACTTCATATGGACACACACAGACACACCCTCCTCCAGTAAACAGGGGAGTCAGGGGGCTTCCGTTACGGCCCCTGTAGGGGTAGTCATGGCTCGTTTGTTCATGTCGAGGCAGAGCACGGCTGTTGGATTGTGCCCGCGTCTCCTCATTATCAAGCGGTCTTTAAATAGAGTCATAAAGCCACCACACTGGAGGATTGGTTTCCCTCTTGAACTGCTGACCCCCAACGTGGCAGATCACAGGTGGTCTTCTACTGTCTGTGTGTGCGTGTGTGCGTGTGTGCGTGTGTGCGTGTGTGCGTGTGTGTGTGTGTGTGTGCGTGTGTGTGTGCGCGTGCCTCACGTGTGGTGAGGTAGGATAGCTAAGACAAAGAACACTTGCATTGTTAGAGAGCATTTTCAACTAATATTGGACTAACATTTGGAGAGCAAGCGGAAATGTAAAACGAAAACTAAAGGATTTGGTTTCATGGAACAGAGTGGAGGGGAGATCACAAATGTTGAGGAAAATGTAGGGAAATTGTAAAAGCTGGGAATTGTAAACAAGGGAGTTCAGGATCACTTCTACTTCCTGTTGTGTGGCAATGTGATCAGTTTCCACTAGATGGCGCCACAGTCTAACCAAATGCCCTCATAGAGTAGAAACAAAATAATGTTGACTATCCGTATACACACCATAACTACACTGTTTTGACATCCATCCACTCTCCACCCAAGCACAATCTCCTCAGCAAGTCTTTGCCCAGACTTTCTGTCTGCTTCTCTGTCTAAACAGTGATTCAGATGACAAAGCTAGTCATTATGCATATACAAATACGTATTATCTTCCAGAATGGCACTGATGCAGAATCTCAAAATAGGATTGGCACAATTTTAGCTTAACAGCGTGTGGACCATTTTTCTTTCTTGCTGTTTTATTTCTGCTGCCCTGTGGCCAATAGAAGACACATTGTTTGTCTCCTTGTCTCTCTCTCTTGCTCTTGTCTCTGTGTGTCACTCTCCTGGCCCCTTTACAAGGTATTCTACGTGTGCTCTGTGTTGAATAAATTTGTGAAGATGAGGGACGGCAATGAGGGAGAACGGGAATTGCAAAGTTCAACCACAGATCCTCCTCCACTACATAAAACCCAACTTCACCCTATCTTACCTCCCATGCTTTGTATTACAGTTCACACCCTCTATTAAAAAAAAATGAGCTCACTTCTTCGGCCATTTTGATGTTAGTGTTTCCATGAAAGGGGTTTTAGGGATTCTCTGTATCCAGCCATAGAGGGAGTCATTTATTGATTGGAGTCCACCCATATCACTATCAGTGTGACTGTTTCAGGCCAAGCCAAACCCTTATGAGGGAGGCAATAATGTCATGCATGTCAAGGGGTCCTCTGATTTAGCACCACATTGACGTCCCTGCTTTGAGGTGGTCCGGCCATGACCCCGGCACACGCCCCCACACACACACACAGCACTGTAACACTCCAGTGTATCTCTCCAGTGAGAGAAACAACTGGTTTACCTTTTCACCAACACCACGTCCACGGTAATCATCTCATCCAGTCTGTCATCCAGTCTGCAGTTCCTACTGGAACATTCTTTAGTCTCTTCTTTATTCTTTCAACAGTCTTTAGGTTCTTCCTCCTCCTCCTCCTCCTCCTCCTCCCGCTCCACCCCCTCCTCAGTCCACCTTTTACTTATTCGTCCTCGGCTTGTACTATTTATTCATCCTGTGTTTATCCTGCTCTTTGACGATATTTAGCTAACTCGCTCACATAAAAAGCCTATAGAAAACCTATAAAAGACCTAGAAAAGACCTATAAAAAGAAAGAGAAAAAAAAAAATAAGTATTGTCCTCTATTACGAAAAGAAAGAAAGACTTTGCCACATGTGGCAATATTACAAAGTCAAATTGGAGTACGCTGTGTTTTATTTTTGATGTCCTCATTTTTGATGAACAACTAGTCTGGGTAGCTGCACTGGCAGGAGGTTAAGGCTGTTCTATTAGATGGTTCAGTGTGGGTCATTAAGTGAGGTGAGAGGGTTCCTTGAGCATCACTTTCCCAGCAGATGCGGAGGCAGAGGCTTTGAATTTGGTGACCCTCCGTGACAGGCCTCACCTCTGAGGCTACTACTGCATCTGGTTTCAGAGCCTGACCGCCCGCCTGTCGGTATGTCTCTTTGACTGTGTGGG